>WNGS01017417.1:78814-100431 GCA_020271785.1 Procambarus virginalis | reverse complement strand
TTGAGGTTATCTTGAGATGATTTCGGGGCTTTAGTGTCCCCGCGGCCCGGTCCTCGACCAGGCCTCCACCCCCAGGAAGCAGCCCGTGACAGCTGACTAACACCCATGTACCTATTTTACTGCTAGGTAACAGGGGCATAGGGTGAAAGAAACTCTGCCCATTGTTTCTCGCCAGCGCCTGGGATCGAACCCAGGATCACAAGTCCAGTGTGCTGCTGTCCGCTCGGCCGACCGGCTCCCCGGTCGCATATGCCACATAAGGGGCATAACTGACCGGTCACTCAGTGTTCAAGAGAGGACTCTACTAACACCTCCAAAAAAATACCAGATCAACCAGGTTGATTCATACAGCAGGCTGCGAGCAGCCGCGTCCAACAGCCAGAGTGACAAGACGACCAACCGGGAGGCCTGGTCATGTACCGGGCTGTGGGGCCGTTGATCCCCGGAAGCTACATAAGGTAGGCTTCCCCATATTATAAGACATACCCTACTAGTCTAGGGTATATCTAGGCTAATCTGGAACGCGATTAGCAAATTGGTTTGCAACCGGTCTTCTTAAAAAGAACGTCGTTTTTGGCCGTTTGCCCGTATGGCCGAATATGTACATAATTTGAAAATGAAAATAAAATTTGGGATTTATTTTTTCAACAACAGTAAGTTAAGAGTCCTGTGATAGGTTAGGTGGGCAGGAAATTCTCATAAACTTTCAAAACGGTATGAAAAACGTTTATGGAAAGTAGCCTATTCTAAGCTTCCGTGTAAGCCGGACGACTCAAACAGAAAATGGAACATTACGTCACTTTTGTGAGTCAAATTCATTTCAAATTACGTCCAAATTTGGCCATAGCTCGCATACGAGCGAAAAGTGACGTTATTTTTAAGAGGACGGGTTGCACAATTAATGCTTGGGGAACAGTTCAGGATTGGTGTGCAGTCGAACGTCTATATGTCGATGGCGCGAATCCTGACCGAAATTGGTGTCGAGGCACAGGGAAAGCATGATAACGCTACACTCGTGATCTGTTCTGAACTTNCTCTCAGCTCAGGTACTAGTCTGGTGGCAAACCTTTGAACCTTTTCCAGTTTAGTCTTATGCTTGACTGGATAGGGATCCATGCTGGAACCGCATACTCCAGGATTGGTCTGACATATGTGGTAATAATGTTCTGAAAGATTCCTTACACAAGTTTCTAAAGGCCGTTCTTATGTTAGCCAACCTGGCATATGCTGCTGATGTTATCTTCTTGATATGAGCTTCAGGGGACAGGTCTGGCATAATATCAACCCCCAGGTCTTTCTCTCTCTCTCTGACTCTTGAAGTATGTCATCTCCCAAATGGTACCTTGTATCTGGTCTCCTGCTTCCTACCCCTAGCTCATTACATTACATTTGCTTGGGTTAAACTCTAACAGCCATTTGTTCGACCATTCCTGCAGCTTGTCCAGGTCTTCTGAAGTCTCAAGCTGTTTCCTCTGTCTTAATCCTTCTCATAATTTTGTGTGTGTGTGTGTGTGTGTGTGTGTGTGTGTGTGTGTGTGTGTGTGTGTGTGTGTGTGTGTGTGTGTGTGTGTGTGTGTGTGTGTGTTTTCACCTAGTTGTGTTTGCGGGGGTTGAGCCTTGCTCTTTCGGCCCGCCTCTCAACTGTCAATCAACTGTTTGCTAAGTACTTTTTTTTTTTTTTTTTTTTCTCCACACCACACACACACACCCCAGGAAGCAGCCCGTAACAGCTGACTAACTCCAGGTACCTATTACTGCTAGGTAACAGGGGCATTCAGGGTGAAAGAAAACTTTGCCCATTTGTTTCTGCCTCATGTGGGAATCGAACCCGCGCCACAGAATTACAAGTCCTGCGCGCTATCCACCAGGCTACCAGGCCTGGTGGATAGCCAGTCCTGCGCGCCAGTCCTGCGCGTAACAGGGGCATTCAGGGTGAAAGAAACTTTGCCCATTTGTTTCTGCCTCGTGCGGGAATCGAACCCGCGCCACAGAATTACAAGTCCTGCGCGCTATCCACCAGGCCTACGAGGCTGTGTGTGTGTGTGTGTGTGTGTGTGTGTGTGTACTCACCTAGTTGTACTCACCTAGTTGTGCTTGCGGGGGTTGAGCTCTGGCTCTTTGGTCCCGCCTCTCAACCGTCAATCAACAGGTGTACAGTTTCCTGAGCCTAATGGGCTCTATCATATCTACATTTGAAACTGTGTATGGAGTCAGCCTCCACCACATCGCTTCCTAATGCATTCCATTTGTCAACCACTCTGACACTAAAAAAGTTCTTTCTAATATCTCTGTGGCTCATTTGGGCACTCAGCTTCCACCTGTGTCCCCTAGTGCGTGTGCCCCTTGTGTTAAACAGCCTGTCTTTATCAACCCTGTCGATTCCCCTGAGAATCGTGTGTGTGTGTGTGTGTGTGTGTGTGTGTGTGTGTGTGTGTGTGTGTGTGTGTGTGTGTGTGTGTGTGTGTGTGTGTGTGTGTGTGTAATTACCTAAGTGTAGTTACAGGATGAGAGCTACGCTCGTGGTGTCCCGTCTTCCCAGCACTCTTTGTCATATAACGCTTTGAAACTACTGACAGTCTAGGCCTCCACCACCTTCTCGCCTAACTTGTTCCAACCGTCTACCACTCTATTTGCGAAAGTGAATTTTCTTATATTTCTTCGGCATCTGTGTTTAGCTAGTTTAAATCTATGACCTCTTGTTCTTAAAGTTCCAGGTCTCAGGAAATCTTCCCTGTCGATATTATCAATTCCTGTTACTATTTTGTATGTAGTGATCATATCACCTCTTTTTCTTCTGTCTTCTAGTTTTGGCATATTTAATGCCTCTAACTTCTCCTTGTAGCTCTTGCCCTTCAGTTCTGGGAGCCACTTAGTAGCATGTCTTTGCACCTTTTCCACTTTGTTGATGTGCTTCTTAAGATATGAGCACCACACAACAGCTGCATATTCTAACTTTGGCCTAACAAAAGTCGTGAACAATTTCTTTAGTATATCGCGATCCATGTATTTAAAAGCAATTCTGAAGTTAGAAAGCGTAGCATAGGCTCCTCGCACAATATTCTTTATGTGGTCCTCAGGTGATAGTTTTCTATCTAGAACCACCCCTAGATCTCTTTCTTTATCAGAATTCTTTAATGATTTCTCACATAATGTATAGGTTGTGTGGGGTCTATGTTCTCCTATTTCAGATTCCATAACATGGCATTTATTAACATTAAATTCCATTTGCCAAGTGGTGCTCCATATACTTATTTTGTCCAGGTCTTCTTGAAGGGCATGACAATCATCTAAATTTCTTATCCTTCCTATTATCTTAGCATCATCAGCAAACATGTTCATATAATTCTGAATACCAACTGGTAGATTATTTATGTAGACAATAAACATCACTGGTGCAAGAACTGAACCCTGTGGTACTCCACTTGTGACATTTCTCCAGTCCGATACATTTTCTATCCGTCAGAAAATTTTTCATCCATGTTAGAAGCTTACCTGTCACCCCTCCAATATTTTCCAGTTTCCAGAACTCTTATGTGGAACTCTGTCGAAATCCTTTTTTAGGTCCAGATTGATGCAGTCAACCCAACCATCTCTTTCCTGTAATATCTCTGTGGCTCGATCATAGAAACTGAGTAAATTCGATACACAAGATCTTCCAGATCGAAAGCCATACTGTCTGTCTGATATTATATCATTTCTTTCCAGGTGTTCTACCCATTTAGTTTTAATTATTTTTTCCGATATTTTGACTATTACATTTGTCAATGATACAGGTCTATAATTAAGGGGGTCTTCCCTGCTTCCGCTTTTGTAGATTGGAACTATGTTAGCCTTTTTCCACACATCAGCTACAACTCCTATAAACAGGGATGCCTGAAAAATCAGTTGAAGTGGAATGCTGAGCTCAGATGCACATTCTCTCAGTACCCATGGTGAAACTCCATCTGGACTAACTGCTTTGTTCTTACTTAGCTCCTTGAGCATTTTTTCCACTTCGTCTCTAGACACCTCAATGTGCTCTATGTTCTCTGGAATTCTTATTGTGTCTGGTTCCCTGAAGATTTCATTTTGTATAAACAAACTTTGGAACTTTTCGTTTAATGTTTCACACATTTCCTTTTCATTTTCCGTGAATCTATTTCCCATTTTTAACCTCTGAATATTATCCTTTACCTGCAATTTGTTGTTTATGAATATATAGAATAGACCTGGTTCTGTTTTACATTTGTCTGCAATCCCTTTTTCAAAATTTCTTTCTGCCTCTCTCCTCACTGCCATGTAGTTGTGTCTCGCATCTTTGTATCGCTGGTATGTTTGGGGGTTTGGCCTCTTCCTGCATTGATTCCATTTTTGTGTCTTTTGGTCTCTGGCCCTCTCGCAATTTCTGTTGAACCAATCCAACTGATTGGTTCAATTGAACCAATTGAACCAAGTGTGTGTGTGTGTGTACTCACCTAGCTGTGCTTGCGGGGGTTAAGCTCTGGCTCTTTGGTCCCGCCTCTCAACCGTCAATCAACAGGTGTACAGTTTCCTGAGCCTAATGGGCTCTATCATATCTACATTTGAAACTGTGTATGGAGTCAGCCTCCACCACATCGCTTCCTAATGCATTCCATTTGTCAACCACTCTGACACTAAAAAAGTTCTTTCTAATATCTCTGTGGCTCATTTGGGCACTCAGTTTCCACCTGTGTCCCCTAGTGCGTGTGCCCCTTGTGTTAAACAGCCTGTCTTTATCAACCCTGTCGATTCCCCTGAGAATCGTGTGTGTGTGTGTGTGTGTGTGTGTGTAATTACCTAAGTGTAGTTACAGGATGAGAGCTACGCTCGTGGTGTCCCGTCTTCCCAGCACTCTTTGTCATATAACGCTTTGAAACTACTGACAGTCTAGGCCTCCACCACCTTCTCGCCTAACTTGTTCCAACCGTCTACCACTCTATTTGCGAAAGTGAATTTTCTTATATTTCTTCGGCATCTGTGTTTAGCTAGTTTAAATCTATGACCTCTTGTTCTTAAAGTTCCAGGTCTCAGGAAATCTTCCCTGTCGATATTATCAATTCCTGTTACTATTTTGTATGTAGTGATCATATCACCTCTTTTTCTTCTGTCTTCTAGTTTTGGCATATTTAATGCCTCTAACTTCTCCTTGTAGCTCTTGCCCTTCAGTTCTGGGAGCCACTTAGTAGCATGTCTTTGCACCTTTTCCACTTTGTTGATGTGCTTCTTAAGATATGAGCACCACACAACAGCTGCATATTCTAACTTTGGCCTAACAAAAGTCGTGAACAATTTCTTTAGTATATCGCGATCCATGTATTTAAAAGCAATTCTGAAGTTAGAAAGCGTAGCATAGGCTCCTCGCACAATATTCTTTATGTGGTCCTCAGGTGATAGTTTTCTATCTAGAACCACCCCTAGATCTCTTTCTTTATCAGAATTCTTTAATGATTTCTCACATAATGTATAGGTTGTGTGGGGTCTATGTTCTCCTATTTCAGATTCCATAACATGGCATTTATTAACATTAAATTCCATTTGCCAAGTGGTGCTCCATATACTTATTTTGTCCAGGTCTTCTTGAAGGGCATGACAATCATCTAAATTTCTTATCCTTCCTATTATCTTAGCATCATCAGCAAACATGTTCATATAATTCTGAATACCAACTGGTAGATTATTTATGTAGACAATAAACATCACTGGTGCAAGAACTGAACCCTGTGGTACTCCACTTGTGACATTTCTCCAGTCCGATACATTTTCTATCCGTCAGAAAATTTTTCATCCATGTTAGAAGCTTACCTGTCACCCCTCCAATATTTTCCAGTTTCCAGAACTCTTATGTGGAACTCTGTCGAAAGCCTTTTTTAGGTCCAGATTGATGCAGTCAACCCAACCATCTCTTTCCTGTAATATCTCTGTGCTCGATCATAGAAACTGAGTAAATTCGATACACAAGATCTTCCAGATCGAAAGCCATACTGTCTGTCTGATATTATATCATTTCTTTCCAGGTGTTCTACCCATTTAGTTTTAATTATTTTTTCCGATATTTTGACTATTACACTTGTCAATGATACAGGTCTATAATTAAGGGGGTCTTCCCTGCTTCCGCTTTTGTAGATTGGAACTATGTTAGCCTTTTTCCACACATCAGCTACAACTCCTATAAACAGGGATGCCTGAAAAATCAGTTGAAGTGGAATGCTGAGCTCAGATGCACATTCTCTCAGTACCCATGGTGAAACTCCATCTGGACTAACTGCTTTGTTCTTACTTAGCTCCTTGAGCATTTTTTCCACTTCGTCTCTAGACACCTCAATGTGCTCTATGTTCTCTGGAATTCTTATTGTGTCTGGTTCCCTGAAGATTTCATTTTGTATAAACAAACTTTGGAACTTTTCGTTTAATGTTTCACACATTTCCTTTTCATTTTCCGTGAATCTATTTCCCATTTTTAACCTCTGAATATTATCCTTTACCTGCAATTTGTTGTTTATGAATATATAGAATAGACCTGGTTCTGTTTTACATTTGTCTGCAATCCCTTTTCAAAATTTCTTTCTGCCTCTCTCCTCACTGCCATGTAGTTGTGTCTCGCATCTTTGTATCGCTGGTATGTTTGGGGGTTTGGCCTCTTCCTGCATTGATTCCATTTTTGTGTCTTTTGGTCTCTGGCCCTCTCGCAATTTCTGTTGAACCAATCCAACTGATTGGTTCAATTGAACCAATTGAACCAAGTGTGTGTGTGTGTGTACTCACCTAGCTGTGCTTGCGGGGGTTAAGCTCTGGCTCTTTGGTCCCGCCTCTCAACCGTCAATCAACAGGTGTACAGGTTCCTGAGCCTATTCGGCTCTATCATATCTACACATGAAACTGTGTGTGGAGTCAGCCTCCACCACATCGCTTCCTAATGCATTCCATTTGTCAACCACTCTGACTAAAAAAGTTCTTTCTAATATCTCTGTGGCTCATTTGGGCACTCAGTTTCCATCTGTGTCCCCTAGTGCGTGTGCCCCTTGTGTTAAATAGCCTGTCTTTATCTACCCTTTCAATTCCCTTGAGAATCTTGAATGTGGTGATCATATCCCCCTAACTCTTCTGTATTCCAGCTAAGTGAGGTGTAATTCCCGTAGTCTCTCCTCGTAGCTCATACCTCTCAGCTCAGGTACTAGTCTGGTGGCAAACCTTTGAACCTTTTCCAGTTTAGTCTTATCCTCAACTAGATATGGACTCCATGCTGGGGCTGCATACTCCAGGATTGGCTTGACATATGTGGTATACAAAGTTTTGAATGATTCCTTACACAAGTTTCTGAATGCCGTTCTTATGTTGGCCAGCCTGGCATATGCCGCTGATGATATCCTCTTGATATGGGCTGCAGGAGACAGGACTGGTGTGATATCAACCCCCAAGTCTTTTTCTTTCTCTGACTCTTGAAGAATTTACTCTCCCAGATGATACCTTGTATCTGGCCTCCTGCTCCCTACACCTATCTTCATAACATTACATTTGCCTTGGTTAAACTCTAACAACCATTTGTTCGACCATTCCTTCAGCTTGTCGAGGTCTTCTTGAAGCCTCAAGCAGTCCTCCTCTGTCTTAATCCTTCTTATAATTTTGGCATCGTCCGCAAACATTGCGAGAAATGAATCTATACCCTCCGGGAGATCATTTGCATATATCAGAAACAAGATAGGACCGAGTACAGAGCCCTGTGGGACTCCACTGGTGACTTCACGCCAATCTGAGGTCTCACCCCTCACCGTAACTCTCTGCTTCCTATTGCTTAGGTACTCCCTTATCCACCGGAGCACCTTACCAGCTACACCTGCCTGTCTCTCCAGCTTATGTACCAGCCTCTTATGCGGTACTGTGTCAAAGGCTTTCTGACAATCCAAGAAAATGCAGTCCGCCCAGCCTTCTCTTTCTTGCTTAATCTTTGTCACCTGGTCGTGGAATTCTATTAAGGCAGTCAGGCAAGATTGTGTGTGTGTACTCACCTATTTGTGCTTGCGGGGGTTGACCTTTGGCTCTTTGGTCCCGCCTCTCAACTGTCAATCAACTGGTGTACAGATTCCTGAGCCTACTGGGCTCTATCATATCTACATTTGAAACTGTGTATGGAGTCAGCCTCCACCACATCACTGCGTAATGCATTCCATCCATTAACTACTCTGACACTGAAAAAGTTTCTTCTAACGTCCCTGTGGCTCATGTGGGTACTCAGTTTCCACCTGTGTCCCCTTGTTCGTGTACCACCAGTGTTGAATAGTTCATCCTTGTTTACCCGGTCGATTCCCCTGAGGATTTTGTAGGTTGTGATCATGTCTACCCTTACTCTTCTGTCTTCCAGGGTCGTAAGATGCATTTCCCGCAGCCTTTCCTCGTAACTCATGCCCCTTAGTTCTGGGACTAGTCTAGTGGCATACCTCTGGACTTTTTCCAGCTTCGTCTTGTGCTTGACAACGTACGGGCTCCATGCTGGGGCCGCATACTCCAGGATTGGTCTTACACATGTGGTGTACAAGATTCTGAATGATTCTTTACACAGGTTCCTGAACGCTGTTCTGATGTTAGCCAGCCTCGCATATGCCGCAGACGTTATTCGTTTTATGTGGGCTTCAGGAGACAGGTTTGGTGTGATATCAACTCCTAGATCTTTCTCTCTGCCCGTTTCATTAAGTACTTCATCTCCTATTCTGTATTCTGTATCTGGCCTCCTGTTTCCACTGCCTAGTTTCATTGCTTTGCATTTACTCGGGTTGAACTTCAACAGCCATTTGTTGGACCATTCACTCAGTCTGTCTAGGTCATCTTGTAGCCTCCTACTATCATCCTCTGTTTCAATCCTCCTCATAATTTTTGCATCATCGGCAAACATTGAGAGAAACGATTCTATACCCTCTGGGAGATCATTTACATATATCAGAAACAGAATAGGTCCAAGGACTGACCCCTGCGGGACTCCACTTGTAACGTCTCACCAATCTGAGACCTCACCCCTCACACTGACTGGTTGTCTCCTGTTGCTTAGGTACTCCTTTATCCAATGGAGTACCTTCCCTTTCACACCGGCCTGCATCTCCAGCTTTTTCACTAGCCTCTTGTGAGGTACTGTATCAAAGGCTTTCTGACAATCCAAGAATATGCAGTCTGCCCACCCTTCTCTTTTTTTGCCTGATTTTTGTTGCCTGGTCGTAGATTTCAAGTAACCCTGTGAGACAGGACCTGCCATCCCTGAACCTGTGTTAATGCTGTGTTGATGCTGTGTTACAGCATCAACATGCTGTGTTACAGCATGTTGTTGTGTTGATGCTGTGTTACAAAGTTCTTTCGCTCCAGATGTTCCACTAGCTTTCTTCGCACAATCTTCTCCATCAGCTTGCATGGTATGCAAGTTTGGGACACTGGCCTGTAGTTCAGTGCCTCCTGTCTATCCCCTTTCTTGTATATCGGGACTTGTAAATGTGTGTGTGTGTGTGTGTGTGTGTGTGTGTGTGTGTGTGTGTGTGTGTGTGTGTGTGTGTGTGTGTGTGTGTGTGTGTGTGTGTGTGTGCTGAAAAAATTGGTTGTGAGTCCGTGTTAAATTTGAGGTGAATATTCATGACGATCCAAATAATTATCTCAAGGAAACTAGTGTACATTACCTCCACTCTCTCTAGCAGCGAGTGGGAGGACATCTCCATAGTCGGCAGAAAATACTACATATTTTATGTTAATATTTACGTCAGCCTTCTGGACGAGAAACTTTTTGATATTGGAATTGCAAACCTCTTCAGAATGTTTAATGAAGTTTGGAATTTGATTCAGGTTTGAAACTGCTGGCACTCTGGAGAGTGCCGCGTGATGGAGAGAGCATAATATGGCAGACATTGATAGTGTGCCATGACACTCTTGGTAGTGAGGCAGTCATGCTAGTTTATGACACGCTGTCAAGAAGTTCTGATTAAAGAATGTCTCGCAACAAAATATTAACAACTCTTTATTCTTATAATATGATGCAGTTTTAATATAACTAATAGCCTAATCTACTACTACATCTACCGAATATTGTTATTTAAGCCTAAATCTACCCGAAAATTTTAATCCTAACAGTAGAAGTATTCAAAATATTCGGTGATAGTAATTATTATATTAATACTAATTATACCGCCCAAATATAAGGCTGAACAAGGACAGTCAATCATTTATTGCTTGAATTATATAAATGAAAATGTATGAAAACCTGTTGTAGGAGACCTATAATATGTTGCAGATTGACCCTCATGGATAATGCCGGGTTCGTACAGCTTCGTGCAACGCCCATCCTCCGAATAGACAGCACGTTTTAATACTAAATGTAATAAGTCCAACCCTGACTATCGGCATAGTACATAAATACATTTAATCGCCAGCCTCACACCAAAATATTGTGAATATTAGAGTTTACCTGAAAAGCTGTATAGAAAACCACGACCTAACCTAACCTTGGGGTGTAGGAGGACAAGCATGTAAATAGCCTATATTGCTTCTTAATTACATTTAGTACTTACCCTATAGTTATATTGATATTACAATTTTATAAAACTAATAAAACAAAACTAAAGTCTTTCAATAAATTATAAAGTAACTCAGGATTCGAATCTTCGAAACCACTTTACCGATTGCTTTGAAATTTTGACACAATGTTGCATTCGAATAGGCGCGTCTTTTTATATATCTACTATATACATGCGTCACCTGTGACAGGAAAAGACGCTATTTTTAAAAAAAACAGCGCCATCTGTTTGACGTAAGAGCAACACACACTGTAATCTCCAAAAGTTCTTCTCCGATTGCTTTGAAATTTTGACACTACGTTGCATTCGAATGGGCGCGTCTTTTTATATATACCTACTATATAGATGCCACCCCTCTGACAGGTAAAAACATGCATTTTTTTTTTACAGCGCCATCTGTTGCACATAATAGCAACATGCACGCTATACTATGAATTATGTCACGAATATGTCACGAATTCCATTTCAATGTTTCCGATTGCACTGATAAATTTAATTTTCATAGATTTTTATTTATTTTATTTTTTATTTAATTATTTTGTGTGACATTGCCTTGGAATTGAGCTGTGTTGTTTACCATACCGCTCATTTCGTAAGTATAAGTATAGATGCCACCTGTGAAAGGTAAAACTATACTTTTCTTGAAAAACAGTGCCATCTGTTGCATGTAAGAGAAAACCCATGCTATACTAAATATGTTATAATTCCATTTCAATGTTTCTGGTTGCATTGATAAATTGAGTTTTCATAGATTTTGATTTATTTCATTTTGATTTAATTATTTTGTGCTTGCGTTGGAATTGAGCTGTGTTGTTTACCATACCATTCATTTTGTGAGTATAGTCTATTTTTTTATTTTTTTATATTTTCATTTCATTTTTTTACTGTTTTTCTTATATTTCAGTGACGGAAACATCAGATCACTTGATGTTCCCAATTTTCTGATGGGAACATCAGACCATTTGGGAAGGCATCGGACGAGGGAGTGGGGAATGGTGGGGATGATGAGGGGACGGAAGTGAGAGTATGGACGAGTGGGGAGGACGAGGGGACAAGGGAGAGGGTAATAGTGGGGAAAGATGAGGGGGATGGGGTGTTTGGGATGGTGAGGACGAGGGGATGAGGGAATGGAGAATGGTGGGGAGGACAAAGGGACAGGGGAGTGGGGCATGGTGGGAAGGAAGGGGATGGTGGAGTGGGGAATGGTTGGGTGGCCGAGGAGATGGGTGAGGGGGAAATGGGGAACAGGGAAGGTTGTTGTGGCTCAGCAAAGCATACGCGTTGCTGAATTACAGCAACGCGTAGCCGGGAACTGCTAGTCTATATAAATAAAAATGCAAATGTTTGTTTGTTCAAAATCGCTAATCTCTGAAAGTTCTTCACCGATTGTTTTGAAATTTTCTCACAATGTTCCATTCGCATCTTAACGGGTTTTTATATACATACCATATTGACATCACGTCTGTGACGGAAAAAAATAATTTATTTTGAAAACTGTTTTTTTCATCTGAAAGCAATCTTCGACACCTCTTTACTGATTGCTTTGAAATTTTGACACAACATTGCATTTGAATAGGCGCGTGTTTTTATATGCCTACTATATACATGCCTTACCTGTGACAGGAAAAAAAAACATGCTTTTTTGAAAAACATTGCCATCTGTTGGACATAAGAGCAACTCAGGCTGTAATCTCCCAAAGTTCTTCACCGATTGCTTTGAAATTCGGACACAATGTTCCATTCGAATATGCACGTGTTTTTATATACCTACTATATAGATGCCACACCTGTGACAGGTAAAAGCATGTTTTTTTAAAAAAAACAGCACCATCTGTTGCACGTAATAGCAACACACACATGCAATACTAAATATGTTACGAATTCCATTTCAATGTTTCCGATTTCACTGATAAATTGAATTTTCATAGATTTCGAATTACTTTCATTTTATTTAATTATTTTGTGTGACATTGCGTTCTCATTGAACTTTGTTTATCGTACCGTTCATTTCGTGAGTATAGTTTATTTTTATTTTTACATTTTTTCATTTCGTTTTTAATTGTTTTCTTATATTTCAGTGATGGGAACATCAGATCATTTGATGTTCCCAATTTTCTGATGGGAATATCAGAGCATATGGGAATGCATCGGATGAGGGAGTGGGAAATGGTAGGGAGGAGGGGGTGACGGGAGTGGGGGATGGTAGGGGAATGAAGGGACGGGGGAGGGGGTAATGGTGGGGAAGACGAGGGGATGGGTAGTTGGGGATGTGGGGACGAGGGAACAGGGAAATGGAGTTTGGTGGAGGAGGACAAGGGGACACGGAAGTGGGGGATGGTGTGGAGGACGAGGGGACGGGGGGGGGGGAATGGTAGGAGGACAAGGGGACGGGAGAGTGGGAGATGGTGGAGAGGACGAGTGGATGGTGGAGTGGTGGATAGTGGGGAGGACATAGGGATGGGGGAGTAAGGAATGGTTGGGAGGACGAGAGGACGGGGAGGGGGGGAATGGTGGGGAGGACTGGGAGACAGGGGAAGAGTTGCTGTTGCTCAGCAACGCACATGCATTGCTGATCCACAGCAACGCATGGCCGGGTACAGCTAGTTGTTTAATGCAACTGAAAAAGAAATTCTTTATATTTAAAACTTGTGTATATAGAATTGAAACACGAAAACTTCAACCTAAAAAATTCAGCCCCTCCTCCGAATAGGCAGTATGTTTTAATACTAAATGTAATAAGTGCAATCCTGACTACCGGCTTAGTACATAAATACACTTAATTCCAGAATTGCACCAAAATATTGTGAATATTAGAGTTTACCTGAGAAGCAGTATAGAAACCACGACCCAACCTAACCTTCTTAGTGTAGGAGGACATGTATTTATTTATTTATTTATTTATTTATTTATTTATTTATTTATATACAAGAAGGTACATTGGATTTGTGAGGATACATAGCATGGTATTTACATTCTTGTAACGCCACTAGTAAGCACAACATTTCGGGCAGGTCCTTAATCTAACATGATTTTAAGTAGGTAATTCTAGCAGAATTTATAAAATGAAAACAGGCACATAGTAAAGAAAAAATGAGATGAAAGAGATTAGTAGGTATATTAAAGCACATCGGTAGCTCTGATTGATTGCATTGACAGCTTGATTGTTATTAACAAAGATTAATAGTCAAAATAAAGCAATTGATAGCACATATATGAAGACAGCAATGATCAATGGTAAAGTTGTTTGGATTAGGTACATAAAGATTGGGAGAATCGGTAGCACTAGATACAGTGCAATTTTAAAGCACAAGGTAGAAATGTATGAAAATGAAATTAGGTACTTTTCAGTTTTGTTTTTGAATGAGGCAAAAGTTGGACAGCTTTTCAATTCATTATGGGAGTGAGTTCCATAGATTAGGTTCCTTTATTTGCACAGTGTTTACACAGATTAAGTTTGTTTCTGGAGATATCAAAGAGATATTTATTTCTGGTGTGGTGATAAAGGGTACTATTACATCTGTCCAGGGAGAGTTTCAGAGCAGGTTTGCATTTAAGAACAGGGTTTTGTAAATGTAATTGACACAAGAGAATGTGTGGAGTGAATTTATGTTTAGCATGTTTAGGGATTTAAACAAGGGGCTGAGTGTTGTCTGAAACAGAGTTTGTTATTATTCTGATAGCAGATTTTTGCTGGGTGATGATGGACTTGAAGTGGTTTGCAGTGGTTGAGCCCCATGCACAGATACCATAGTTAAGATAGGGATAGATTAGTGCATAACATAGCGAGATGAGAGCAGAGTTAGGTACATAATATCTGATTTGGAGAGTATACCAACTGTTTTAGAGACTTTCTTAGTTATGTGTTGAATGTGGGTGCTAAAGTTGAGTCTCTTGTCTAGGAATAGGCCAAGAAACTTTCCATCATTTTTATTACTGATGTTAACATTGTCTATCTGTAGCTGAATTGCATTTGTTGATTTGCTTCCAAATAAGATGTAGTACGTCTTTTCTATGTTAAGTGTTAGTTTGTTGGTTGACATCCATAAGTGGACTTTTTTTAATTCATTATTCACAACATTATTTAGTGAGTGTGTGTGGGTTGTGGTCTGAGTAGACGAGAGCAGTATCATTAGCAAACAATATAGGTTTAAGAATGTTAGAGACATTACGCAGATCATTGATGTATATAAGAAATGGGAGGGGTCCCAAGATGCTGCCCTGTGACATTCCAACGGTTATGGTTGAGTGGGAGAGGTTATATCACTGATGGCTACACATTGGTGTCTGTCATTAAGATAGGATCGGATATAGTCCAGGGCAGGCCTCGGATTCCATAATGATGGAGTTTAAGTAAGAGGTAGTTGTGATTAACAGTATCAAAGACCTTTCACAGCTCAATGAAGAGTCCTATCGGAAACTCATTTTTGTCAAGGGCTGAGTAAATTATATCAAGGAGACTAATAATTGCATCATTGGTACTCTTTTGTGAGCGGAAGCCAAACTGACAGGGGATGAGTATGTCGATCTTTACGAGATAGGAGTAGAGCTGTTTGTAGATATTTTTTTTCAAATATTTTTGATAGTATGGGCAGGTTTGATATTGGTCTGTAATTGTTTATGCCTGCCGGATTGCCTCCTTTATGAACTGGCGTTACTTTTGTTTTTTTAAGGATATCAGAGAAGGTATGACACTCTAGAGATTTGTTTAACAGCAGAGCTATGGTTGGCGCAAGGGCATAGGAGGCGCTCTCGTATATATTGGATGGTATTTCAATAATGTTCCCAGCTTTGTTTTTTAGTGAGTGAATGATGGACACAACATCTGTCGGGCTGACTGGTGAAAGGAGAAGAGAGTTTGGATAGCTACCTGAGAGATATGTGTCTGAGTCTGTCGGATTTTTCTGGCAAGGTTAGCACCAACCGATGAAAAGAAGCTATTAAATTTATTTGCCAATTCTAAATCAGTTGATGGAGTATAGCCATCCTTAGAGAATTTTATCTGATTGTGTGAGTGTTGTTTAGTTTCTTGGATATTAGAGATGGTTTTCTATGTGATTTTCATGTTGCCTTTTGCTTCTTTTGAGATATATACGAGAGTTGTTACATTCTTGTACAGCCACTAGTACGCGTAGCGTTTCGGGCAGGTCCCTGGAATACGATCCCCGCCGCGAAGAATCGTTTTTTCATCCAAGTACACATTTTACTGTTGCGTTAAACAGAGGCTACAGTTAAGGAATTGCGCCCAGTAAATCCTCCCCGGCCAGGATACGAACCCATGACATAGCGCTCGCGGAACGCCAGGCGAGTGTCTTACCACTACACCACGGAGACTGTTGCTTTGAATCTATTCTCATAATATGAAAGTTTTGATTTTCTTATGATACTGGTAAGCACTGATGAGTACCTTTTAACTACTTCCTTTGTAACTAGGCCAATCCTAAGATTCTTTTCATATTCATGTTTCTTGTTGATTTATTTGAATATGCCACTTGTGAGCCACGGATTGTTTATTCTTTTATCAGTTACTTGTTTGGTAAGGAGGGGACAATGAGTGTTGTGGAGGCTTAGAGTTTTGGAGAGAAAATGGTTAGCTAAGGAATTTATATCCTGTGTATTATTGAATTCAGATTCCCAGATTCCGTTTATTGTTTCTTAATTACAATTAGTACCTAACGTATAGCTACATTGATATATTACAGTTTTATAAAACAAAACTAAAATCTTTCAATAAATTATAAAGTAACTCAGGATATTTTAAAATATTGTATAAAATCTCTAATGTTTAATAATAGTGAAAAAGAAATTATTTATATTTAAAGCTTGTGTGTATAGACTTGAACATGAAAACTTCATCTTAAAATAATGTCTTAATAGAAAATGAGGAGAATATGGAGGAGAGGTAAATGTAACGGCACAGTTAAGTGTATTTTTGTACTATGCAGACAGTGAGGAATGTACTTAATATATTTTGTATTAAAATGTACTGTCGAATCGGAGGATGCATTGAAAAATTTTAAGTGTATTCAACACAAATTTAGGAGAATAAATGGGGAGGTAAATGTAACAGCACAATTCAGTGTATTTATGTACTATGCATACAGGCAGGAATATACCTATTACATAAGTGTTAAAACGTACTGTCTATTCGGAGGAAGGGTTGGGGACGAACATCTCACAGAGTACTCGCCTCTCCTCACACGACAGATGTGACTGGTTTGGGTGTGAGCTTTATAAAGTGTGTCATTCACATTTGCCTTCTTAAAGTCTAACACCCACACGGGTGAAACATGTCACAATCAGTTACATATGTTCATAGGGAGATACAGAAGCTATTTTTACACACACGCTGCCATCATCAATTTAATTATCTTGTAAATGAACAACACAACAATTATATATTAAAAAATATTACATAAAGAGTGCAGATCTAGATTATAACAAACGGGTAAAGTGAAATAATATACAATGAAATTAATCACGCTAATGTTAATTCTAGCCTAGTACATTCTCGCGATAATTACCTTAGGCTATCGGTTGTTCACAAAGCTGCAATTATTTAATGTCACTCGTAGATGCAACAATAAATGTTGGATACTGTCGTTATATATTAATTGATAATAGTGTATTTTCAAAATTCTCCTTCTCTCCTATATAGAACAAATATATGAGTGTTAAAACAGTTCTATGATACTAATTATAATGTGCCAAATTTTCAGGTGGGTTCCAGATCAAAGGAGCCGTACACTGTGAGATGTGTGAATGTTGCAATACTCTCAGTCTGTTAAGAGACTCAGTATGACTCTTAAAGAGGCTCAGTCTGACTTTTAAAGAGGCTTAGTCTGACTCTTAAAGAGGCTCAGTCTGACACTTAAAGATAGGCTCTGTCTGACACTTAATTAATTAAAGAGGCTCTGATTCGTAAAAAGGCTCAGTCTGACACTTAAGAGGCTCAAACTAAGCCTCAGGCTTTATTTATGTATATTTATGTATATTATGTTAAGAGCATACGAGGCTGAATATTGTTGGATAGTAAACGCATCACATAAAATTAATCCTTAAATTTGTTATTATACATATTGGCACAGGAGAGACTCTTGTTAGCAGGCTTAGCAGAATCATGTCGGAAGACCTTACCTTTAAAGAAAACAATAAAGTAGCCGTCACAACTGCAAGAAAAATGACAGATTGGATAAACAAGAACCTTCCAAACAATGATGCCATACCAATGATGATACCATACCAATGCCAAGCAATACCAATGATGATACTTTTCAAGACACTAGTGCTCTATCCTGGTTGAATATTGTTGCAAACTAACAGCCTCATTCAGAGCCGGAGAAATTGCTGACCTAGAGAGCGTGCAAAGAACCTTTACCGCGAGAATCCACTCATGTAAATCATTTTAATTATTGGGACGGATTAAAAGCTCCAATTCTGTATTCCCTAGAACGAAGGCGAGAAAGATAC
Organism: Procambarus virginalis; assembly: GCA_020271785.1. Taxonomy (NCBI): domain Eukaryota; kingdom Metazoa; phylum Arthropoda; class Malacostraca; order Decapoda; family Cambaridae; genus Procambarus; species Procambarus virginalis. The sequence continues at coordinate 82,423 of WNGS01017417.1, read as the reverse complement.
AAAATAATCTGCATTTGGAAAATATTAGAGGGACTGGTTCCAAATCTGAACACGAAGATTACATCACATGAGACCAGTAGGCATGGCAGGATGTGCAAAATATCCCCATTGAAAAGCAAAAGTGCAATAGGTACGCTGAGGAAGAACTATCAACACCAAGGTCCCAAGACTTTTCTACACATACTGCTCATATCTAATCTTGAGATCTTGAGGTTATCTTGAGATGATTTCGGGGCTTTAGTGTCCCCGCGGCCCGGTCCTCGACCAGGCCTCCACCCCCAGGAAGCAGCCCGTGACATCTGACTAACACCCAGGTACCTATTTTACTGCTAGGTAACAGGGGCATAGGGTGAAAGAAACTTTGCTCATTGTTTCTCGCCAGCGCCTAGGATCGAACCCAGGATCACAAGTCCAGTGTGCTGTCCGCTCGGCCGACCGGCTCCCCGGTCGCATGTGCTACATAAGGGGCATAACTGACCGGTCACTCAGTGTTCAAGAGAGAACTCGACTAACACCTCCAAAAAAATACCTGATCAACCAGGTTGATTCATACAGCAGGCTGCGGGAACACCATACCCAGCAAGATAATAGACCCAGTTTCATGTGGGGATGGCGTAGAGGTATTAGCGGTAACAGTGGATATGGCTAATATTGAGCTCCTCATATACAACGTTTACAAGCCCCGTAGACGTAAACTAGAAACAGAGGCGGCGCTTGCCTTGGCCACGCAGGAAAATGTAATTATTGCTGGGGATTTTAATGCTCATCATCGAGAGTTAGGTGCGACTGGGCCAGCCAATGCTGATGGGCGCCATTTAGCTGCAGCTCTGCGAGATGTACCTGAAATTACACTTCTCAACACTGGGAACCCACTCACATTCTAGGAGGTTCCCTTGATCTTACATTAATCTCAACAGCACTCAAGCATCAGGCGAAGTGGGAAGTAGACCCGGTGATCACCAGTAACCACTATGCTACTGTAACAACACTAAACATAGAACGACCTCCTACACCACCTGCACAACCTAGGTGGAATTTAAGAAAGGCCAATTGGAATATATACCAAGAAGAACTTGAAAATTGGTTTGCAACATACACGCCACCTGCGGATTTGAACATACACGAGACCAATCTGCAGGAAGCCATTGCAGCTGCTGCAAACAAAGCTATTCCAGTCATTATCACAGGAAACACAACACGGATGAACTATTGGTTCTATAGTAGTGAAGTTAAAGAACAGAACCACAGAGTCAACATCTTCAGAAAACATCTAAAGAGAAACCCCCACACCAGAAGGAAGAACTCTGCTAAGAGCGGTGGTATCTGAAGCAAGACGCGTTTCTCGAGAAGTAAAGGAGGCAAGATGGTTTGAGTGGTGTCAAACTCTGAACGAACATAGTAGTCTTGGCAAGATCTGGGGTCAGATTAAAACTATATCAGGTCGACCGGCCCGACCACAGGCATGTATTCAACCATTGCAGGAGGCTGAGAGACTTGCCCTCCAATTTGCAGAACGAACAGCTTCATATCAGCTTCCTGCTGTGGTCCGCAGGCAGCAAGAACAAGAGAGGTTGACAGTCATTCATGCGAGTATAGCTATAAATGACGAATGTGACTGTCCCTTCACCACACAAGAACTAATCAGAGCCAGAAAAGGTGGTGAGGACACTGCACCAGGTGCTGATACCATTACATACTCAATGATCGCACATGCAGGTCCTGCTGGGGAACAAGGAATATTGGACGTCATCAATGCATCTTGGCAGCACGGCAAACTACCGACCTCTTGGAAGCAAGCAGACATCATACCGATTCCTAAGCCGAAAGAACCTGGCAATTACAGACCCATTTCATTAACATCATGCATTAGTAAAACTGCAGAACGGATGGTCTTAAATAGGCTACTGTGGAAGACTGGAGACCTGCATAAACATATATTTGGCTTCACTAGAGGCGTGGGTACTGCCAACTGCATAGCCACATTACTAGGAACAGTTAACTCAGGTCCAGCTATAGTGATCTTCCTTGATCTAGAAAAAGCATTCGAACTTGCAAGCCCGCAAGCAATTTTACACACCTTAGTTAAAAAAGGTGTAAAGGGAAAAATGCTAGCATGGATTCAAGATTACCTAAGTCACAGGTATGCCAGAGTAAAGTTGCAAGGACAAGTGTCGGACTACCGCTTGCATGAGAATGGGACTCCACAAGGAGGAGTCCTCAGTCCTAGTCTTTTTAACATCCTTATGGAAAAACTTGTTGCCATGACATTTACAGAAGGGGTTAAATTGCTAAGCTATGCTGACGATCTAGCATTAGTCATTACAGGTCCTTCACTTCTCAATAAAGCACAAGGTGCATTAGATAAAGTAACATCTGAATGCAGCGTTTTAGGGCTAAAAATATCTGCACAGAAGTCTAAGGCAATGAGACTAGGCGGCCACACTCCAGACAGGCACCTACGCATTCAAGACATTAACCTTCAGTGGGTTACACAATATCAATATCTCGGAGTGTGGATAGATTTTAACATGACGTTCAACAAGCAAATTCAATATCTAAAGGAGAAAGTAAAATCACGACTAAATATAATGAGAGCAATCACAGGGCCCCGTCTAGGAGCGGGACACAAAGTGTTAAGAATGTTTTACATACACGCCGTTCGTTCCCTAATTGATTATGCAGCGCCTGCCTTACTCACTCTTTCTCCTGGCCAGTGGGCAAACGTTGAGGTTCTTCAAAACGATGCATTGCGAATCATAACAGGAGCTCCCAGATGGACTAAAATACTGAACCTAAGACTGGAAACCAGGCTAACGTCGCTTGAAATAAGGGTAAAAGGGATCGCTGCGTGCATGCTCACCAAGATATTGACTAGACCTAGAATCAGTTCACTTAAAGATATCATCACTGGAGCACTAACTCTGGACAGAAGAGCCTCCAATAGAACAGGTGGACCCATTGTGCGATAAACACCATCAATACATTCGATATAACAACACAGTCACTGAGAAGGGTGTCGACGAAATACATGCAGACTTTGTTATGCAAGCCCTTGGGAATCTCCGCCAGCAGACTTTAAGATTATGGTTATTGTAGGGAAAAAGAACCAGACAAATCCTCTTCTGCTACGTAACATTGCACAGATGCATATAGAAGCAAACATGGCATCCGACAGCTTCACATACTTCACCGATGGATCAGTAGACCAGCAGGGACACGAAACCGGAGCTGCAGTTAAAGCAGGAAACTCTGTACATAGTTGGAGGCTCTCAAATGGGTGTTCGACTTTACAAACAGAGATGCTAGCCATTCAAAAGGCTTTGGAACATGCTCTTGCTCAACACCGACAACATGTTATCATACATACAGATTCGAGAACCGCCATTGAAACCTTGCAACAAGACTGCATATGTGATAACATACATCTGATCACAACTGTCCTATCATTAATGCAAACACTCAAACGACAAGGCCGACGGGTCCTTCTCAACTGGGTGCCAAGTCATGTGGGAATCGTAGGAAATGACATTGCAGACGACGCTGCAAAACTTGCAACTAAGAGAAGAACTGTAGACATTTGCATACCACAGAGTCTGTCACAGATTAAGC
>WNGS01017417.1:35454-54228 GCA_020271785.1 Procambarus virginalis | reverse complement strand
GAGAGGAAAGGTGGGAAAAGACAAAGGTCACGAGACCGTAGAACCAAAATGCCATCAACAAAGCGAAGTCAGAGAGAGGACGAGTATCAATAGAGGGAAGAAGAACGGTTTCGAAGTATTCCATATAGAGATTGGCAAGAACAGGGGAGAGAGGGGAACCCATAGCGACACCGAAAGTTTGAGAGAAGTATTTACCTTTGAAAGAGAAGGAGTTAGAGTCAACACAGAGTCTGATGAGTTCGAGGAAAACGTCAGTGGGAAGCGGGAGAGGAAGACGGCCCTCAGTCGCTTTCTGACTAAGGAAAGAGAGAACGTCATCGAGGGGAACATTAGTGAACAGAGAGTCGACATCAAGACTAAGCATCTTACAGGAGGGCTGCAGGCGCTCTCTTTCTACGAAGTTCTGAGAGTGACGAAGGTGGGCAGGAGAAAAAGTGCCAAGGTAAGGCGTCACAGTTTTAGCGAGCCAGGAGACAGAGAATAGCCAGCAGAGCCTCGTGAAGAAATGATAGGACGCAGAGGCGCACCAGGTTTCCGACAGTTGGGCTGAATAGTTGCGATGTTGGGTAGTTTGGTGGAGTGGGACTCCACGTACAGTGGGTGACTGTACGCCTTCTGGTTTCATTTGTCCAAGAACGCAGATTAATAAATAATTCATAACACGGGTTTACAAAAAAAGACGATTGTTTTTAATCAATTAATTCTTCCTCGTCCCATCCCAAATCCTTATCCTGACCCCTTCCAAGTGCTATAAAGTCGTAATGGCTTGGCGCTTTCTACTTGATAATTAAATCAAATCAAATTTTAATCAATTAAACTGTTCTTTCCAAACTCACTTGAGACGTTGTGTAGAATTTTGATATTGTCTGTGTTATAATTTAGTCAAGTTTTGGCACGTGATTGATGGATGAGCAAGGCAGGGGCAAGATGTCACACGAAAACAGCCTATAAGTGGACTAAACTCTATTAAAACAATCACACCCATTGTTACCCAGGACTCAATTTAGTAACGGTAAAGGGTCAGAACATAAATTATTTTGATATTGGAATAACTAGCGATATACCAGACCTGCAAACGATGCTCATGATGGATGTAGAAACAGTTTAAAGGACTGCTTTAGGACCTCCAAAGAACTTGGGACCACACTTCACAAGGGAGTGTAGCCCGACATGCAAGTCAGCTCCGGCAGTCTTCAGAAAGATCTCAAACACCAACAAGATGGAGAAATGTCAACAAAAATGTCACCGAAGAAAAATTTGTTTACGAAAGCAATATGGTGCTGGATATCAGCCCAGAATTTATAGATTAAAATATATTCGCTTGCGAAAGGGATCCGCGAGTAATTACGATAGATAACAAAGGATTGTACAGGATTATTAAAAAAAAATACCATTTGGTCACCGCCTTCCTTAAGCATGCCTCAGCTGTCACTACAGCAGCCGGTCCCAGCTGTCGCTACTGCAGCCGGACCCAGCTGTCAGCACAGCAGCTGGTCCCAGCTCTCACTACAACAACGGGCCTCAGCTGTCAGCACAGCAGCTGGCCCTAGCTGTCACTACAACAACCAGCCTCAGCTGTCAGCACAGCAGACAAAAACTTGAGAAATATCTTTCTCTAACAACAATTTTGTCGTAGAACACAAACTTTGGATTCTCAATAATTTTTTAGTCGGGGACAGGAAACCTGCGAATATATATACTTTAGGCTAGTATCGAGGCCCCCCCCCCTCCAAGGGTCGAATAACTGACCCCCCCCCAACACCCCAAGGATGCAACCCCACAACAGTTGTCGACTCACGGGTACGTATTTATTGATAAGTGAACAGAGGCATTAGGCGAAAAGAAATTTGCCCAACCTTTTCTGTCCCGGCGAGGAATTGAACCCGGGAACCCCGATTGTGAGTCGAGAACGAAATCAACTGTATTTTAGTCAAATTCAGGAAAACTGAAAAATTTTGGATATAATTTTTTTTACTACTGCATGTAAATTAAATGTAATTTATTTGGAATTCGATAACATTATGCTTGATTTATTTAATATTCGTGATGAATTTCTGTAATAGGTTTTCAATCTGCTGCTACAGCTGCTGTCGGAGTTGCCGAGGCCAGTGTCGGTCCTTGGGCCAGTGTCGGTCCTTGGGCCAGTGTCGGTCCTTGGGCCAGTGTCGGTCCTTGGGCCAGTGTCGGTCCTTGGGCCAGTGTCGGTCCTTGGGCCAGTGTCGGTCCTTGGGCCAGTGTCGGTCCTTGGGCCAGTGTCGGACCTTCGGCCAGTGTCGGTCCTTGGGCCTGTGTCGGTCCTTGGGCCAGTGTCGGTCCTTGGGCCAGTGTCGGTACTTCGGCCAGTGTCGGTCCTTGGGCCAGTGTCGGTCCTTCGGCCAGTGTCGGTCCTTGGGCCAGTGTCGGTCCTTCGGCCAGTGTCGGTCCTTGGGCCTGTGTCGGTCCTTGGGCCAGTGTCGGTCCTTCGGCCAGTGTCGGTCCTTGGGCCAGTGTCGGTCCTTGGGCCAGTGTCGGTCCTTGGGCCTGTGTCGGTCCTTCGGCCAGTGTCGGTCCTTGGCCAGTGTCGGTCCTTGGGCCAGTGTCGGTCCTTGGGCCTGTGTCGGTCCTTGGGCCAGTGTCGGTCCTTGGGCCAGTGTCGGTCCTTCTGCCAGTGTCGGTCCTTGGGCCAGTGTCGGTCCTTGGGCCAGTGTCGGTCCTTCGGCCAGTGTCGGTCCTTGGGCCAGTGTCGGTCCTTCGGCCAGTGTCGGTCCTTGGGCCAGTGTCGGTCCTTGGGCCAGTGTCGGTCCTTCGGCCAGTGTCGGTCCTTGGGCCAGTGTCGGTCCTTGGGCCAGTGTCGGTCCTTGGGCCAGTGTCGGTCCTTCGGCCAGTGTCGGTCCTTCGGCCAGTGTCGGTCCTTCTAAAAAAAAGTTTTGAGGGAGTCCACTTTGGTTTGTGTTGAGTCTACCAGAGACGGGACACAGCCACAGAGAATCCTGAAAACACTGTCGGTCGTTATAAATAAAAAATAAAGGTTTGACAATATCACAAATTTTTGTCCTTGCAAACCTTGTTCCACAGCTCCCTGAGGCTGGCCGCTGGAAGACACATTTGTCAAGGGATGAACCTTTAATGGTTTTTGGCTACGCTCTCTGAAGTATAATCTTGTTGGCTTATTCGTTTTGTCTACCGGCGACACACTGCTGGATTGTCACTCTCCTGGTGAGTGTTGTGTGTCCCTCTCTCACTCTCTTGGGGTGTGTCCTGTGTCCCTCTCTCACTCTCCTGGGGTGTGTCCTGTGTCCCTCTCTCACTCTCTTGGGGTGTGTCCTGTGTCCCTCTCTCACTCTCCTGGGGTGTGTCTTGTGTCCCTCTCTCACTCTCCTGGTGAGTGTTGTGTGTCCCTCTCTCACTCTCTTGGGGTGTGTCCTGTGTCCCTCTCTCACTCTCCTGGGGTGTGTCCTGTGTCCCTCTCTCACTCTCTTGGGGTGTGTCCTGTGTCCCTCTCTCACTCTCCTGGGGTGTGTCTTGTGTCCCTCTCTCACTCTCCTGGTGAGTGTTGTGTGTCCCTCTCTCACTCTCTTGGGGTGTGTCCTGTGTCCCTCTCTCACTCTCCTGGGGTGTGTCTTGTGTCCCTCTCTCACTCTCCTGGTGAGTGTTGTGTGTCCCTCTCTCACTCTCCTGGGGTGTGTCCTGTGTCCCTCTCTCACTCTCCTGGGATGTGTCCTGTGTCCCTCTCTCACTCTCCTGGGCTGTGTCCTGTGTCCCTCTCTCACTCTCCTGGGGTGTGTCTTGTGTCCCTCTCTCACTCTCCTGGGGTGTGTCCTGTGTCCCTCTCTCACTCTCCTGGTGAGTGTTGTGTGTCCCTCTCTCACTCTCCTGGGCTGTGTCCTGTGTCCCTCTCTCACTCTCCTGGGATGTGTCCTGTGTCCCTCTCTCACTCTCCTGGGGTGTGTCCTGTGTCCCTCTCTCACTCTCCTGGGGTGTGTCCTGTCTCCCTCTCTCACTCTCCTGGGGTGTGTCCTGTCTCCCTCTCTCACTCTCCTGGGGTGTGTCCTGTCTCCCTCTCTCACTCTCCTGGGGTGTGTCCTGTGTCCCTCTCTCACTCTCCTGGGGTGTGTCCTGTGTCCCTCTCTCACTCTCCTGGGGTGTGTCCTGTGTCCCTCTCTCACTCTCCTGGGGTGTGTCCTGTGTCCCTCTCTCACTCTCCTGGGGTGTGTCCTGTGTCCCTCTCTCACTCTCCTGGGGTGTGTCCTGTCTCCCTCTCTCACTCTCCTGGGGTGTGTCCTGTCTCCCTCTCTCACTCTCCTGGGGTGTGTCCTGTGTCCCTCTCTCACTCTCCTGGGGTGTGTCCTGTGTCCCTCTCTCACTCTCCTGGGGTGTGTCCTGTCTCCCTCTCTCTTGCCAGTACAGGCAGGCCTGTTGGGCTCAGTACACTAAAGCCAGGAGGTGCTGGTCTCCAGACAGTAAAGCCAGGAGGTGCTGGGCTCAAGACAGTAAAGCCAGGAGGTGCTGGGCTCCAGACAGTAAAGCCAGGAGGTGTGGGCTCCAGACAGTAAAGCCAGGAGGTGCTGGGCTCCAGACAGTAAAGCCAGGAGGTGCTGGGTCCAGACAGTAAAGCCAGGAGGTGCTGGGCTCCAGAGAGTAAAGCCAGGAGTGCTGGGCTCCAGACAGTAAAGCCAGGAGGTGCTGGGCTCCAGACAGTAAAGCCAGGAGGTGCTGGGCTCCAGACAGTAAAGCCAGGAGGTGCTGGGCTCCAGACAGTAAAGCCAGGAGTGCTGGGCTCCAGACAGTAAAGCCAGGAGGTGCTGGGCTCCAGACAGTAAAGCCAGGAGGTGCTGGGCTCCAGACAGTAAAGCCAGGAGGTGCTGGGCTCCAGACAGTAAAGCAGGAGGTGCTGGGCTCCAGACAGTAAAGCCAGGAGGTGCTGGGCTCCAGACAGTAAAGCCAGGAGGTGCTGGGCTCCAGACAGTAAAGCCAGGAGGTGCTGGGCTCCACACAGTAAAGCCAGGAGGTGCTGGGCTCCGACAGTAAAGCCAGGAGGTGCTGGGCTCACGACAGTAAAGCCAGGAGGTGCTGGGCTCCAGACAGTAAAGCAGAGGGTGCTGGGCTCCAGGCAGTAAAGTCAGGGTGTGCTGGGCTCCACACAGTAAAGCCAGGAGGTGCTGGGCTCCAGACAGTAAAGCCAGGAGGTGCTGGTCTCCAGACAGTAAAGCCAGGAGGTGCTGGGCTCCAGACAGTAAAGCCAGGAGGTGCTGGGCTCCAGACAGTAAAGCCAGGAGGTGCTGGGCTCGACAGAGTAAAGCCAGGAGGTGCTGGGCTCCAGACAGTAAAGCCAGGAGGTGCTGGGCTCCACAGAGTAAAGCCAGGAGGTGCTGGGCTCCAGACAGTAAAGTTCGGGGGTGATGGCTCCAGACAGTAAAGCCAGGAGGTGCTGGGCTCACAGAGTAAAGCCAGGAGGTGCTGGGCTCAGACAGTAAAGCCAGGAGGTGCTGAGGCTACAGACAGTAAAGCCAGGAGGTGCTGGGCTCCAGACAGTAAAGCCAGGAGGTGCTGGGCTCNTGGATTTAAGAAAGGCCATTGGAATATATACCAAGAAGAACTTGAAAATTGGTTTGCAACATACACGCCACCTGCGGATTTGAACATACACGAGACCAATCTGCAGGAAGCCATTGCAGCTGCTGCAAACAAAGCTATTCCAGTCATTATCACAGGAAACACAACACGGAGGAACTATTGGTTCTATAGTAGTGAAGTTAAAGAACAGAACCACAGAGTCAACATCTTCAGAAAACATCTAAGAGAAACCCCACACCAGAAGGAAGAACTCTGCTAAGAGCGGTGGTATCTGAAGCAAGACGCGTTTCTAGAGAAGTAAAGGAGGCAAGATGGTTTGAGTGGTGTCAAACTCTGAACGAACATAGTAGTCTTGGCAAGATATGGGGTCAGATTAAAACTATATCAGGTCGACCAGCCCGACCACAGGCATGTATTCAACCATTGCAGGAGGCTGAGAGACTTGCCCTCCAATTTGCAGAACGAACAGCTTCATATCAGCTTCCTGCTGTGGTCCGCAGGCAGCAAGAACAAGAGAGGTTGACAGTCATTCATGCGAGTATAGCTATAAATGACGAATGTGACTGTCCCTTCACCACACAAGAACTAATCAGAGCCAAAAAGGTGGTAAGGACACTGCACCAGGTGCTGATACCATTACATACTCAATGATCGCACATGCAGGTCCTGCTGGGAACAAGGAATATTGGACGTCATCAACGCATCTTGGCAGCAAGGCAAACTACCGACCTCTTGGAAGAAAGCAGACATCATACCGATTCCTAAGCCGAAAGAACCTGGCAATTACAGACCCATTTCATTAACATCATGCATTAGTAAAACTGCAGAACGGATGGTCTTAAATAGGCTACTGTGGAAGACTGGAGACCTGCATAAACACATATTTGGCTTCACTAGAGGCGTGGGTACTGCCAACTGCATAGCCACATTACTAGGAACAGTTAACTCAGGTCCAGCTATAGTGATCTTCCTTGATCTAGAAAAAGCATTCGAACTTGCAAGCCCGCAAGCAATTTTACACACCTTAGTTAAAAAAGGTGTAAAGGGAAAAATGCTAGCATGGATTCAAGATTACCTAAGTCACAGGTATGCCAGAGTAAAGTTGCAAGGACAAGTGTCGGACTACCGCTTGCATGAGAATGGGACTTCACAAGGAGGAGTCCTCAGTCCTAGTCTTTTTAACATCCTTATGGAAAAACTTGTTGCCATGACATTTACAGAAGGGGTTAAATTGCTAAGCTATGCTGACGATCTAGCATTAGTCATTACAGGTCCTTCACTTCTCAATAAAGCACAAGGTGCATTAGATAAAGTAACATCTGAATGCAGCGTTTTAGGGCTAAAAATATCTGCACAGAAGTCTAAGGCAATGAGACTAGGCGGCCACACTCCAGACAGGCACCTACGCATTCAAGACATTAACCTTCAGGGGGTTACACAATATCAATATCTCGGAGTGTGGATAGATTTTAACATGACGTTCAACAAGCAAATTCAATATCTAAAGGAGAAAGTAAAATCACGACTAAATATAATGAGAGCAATCACAGCACCCCGTCTAGGAGCGGGACACAAAGTGTTAAGGATGTTTTACATACACGCCGTTCGTTCCCTAATTGATTATGCAGCGCCTGCCTTACTCACTCTTTCTCCTGGCCAGTGGGCAAACGTTGAGATTCTTCAAAACGATGCATTGCGAATCATAACAGGAGCTCCCAGATGGACTAAAATACTGAACCTCAGACTGGAAACCAGGCTAACGTCGCTTGAAATAAGGGTAAAAGGGATCGCTGCGTGCATGCTCACCAAGATATTGACTAGACCTAGAATCAGTTCACTTCAAGATATCATCACTGGAGCACTAACTCTAGACAGAAGAGCCTCCAATAGAATCAGATGGACCCATTGTGCAATAGACACCATCAATACATTCGATATAACAAACACAGTCACTGAGAAGGGTGTCGACGAAATACATGCAGACTTTGTTATGCAAGCCCCTTGGGAATCTCCGCCAGCAGACTTTAAGATTATGGTTATTGTAGGGAAAAAGAACCAGACAAATCCTCTTCTGCTACGTAACATTGCACAGATGCATATAGAAGCAAACATGGCATCCGACAGCTTCACATACTTCACCGATGGATCAGTAGACCAGCAGGGACACGAAACCGGAGCTGCAGTTAAAGCAGGAAACTCTGTACATAGTTGGAGGCTCTCAAATGGGTGTTCGACTTTACAGAGATGCTAGCCATTCAAAAGGCTTTGGAACATGCTCTTGCTCAACACCGACGACATGTTATCATACATACAGATTCGAGAACCGCCATTGAAACCTTGCAACAAGACTGCATATGTGATAACATACATCTGATCACAACCGTCCTATCATTCATGCAAACACTCAAACGACAAGGCCGACGGGTCCTTCTCAACTGGGTGCCAAGTCACGTGGGAATCGTAGGAAATGACATTGCAGACGACGCTGCAAAACTTGCAACTAAGAGAAGAACTGTAGACATTTGCATACCACAGAGTCTGTCACAGATTAAGCGAGTCATTAGAAACAGAGCAATGCAAAAGTTGTACAGTGACCACAACTCAGCTGTTGCAACATCTCGATCTGCGGGTTGGTACAGGAATTCAACCAATTACGAACCACTTATGTTAATGAAGGGGAGCAGTAGAGCAACAGAAGTACACTTACATCGCATCAGGCTTGGTTACCCATGTGCATGGGAAATAGGCTTACAGGTTCCGGAAGATGAGAGGAAATGTCAACACTGTGGAGAAATGCCCGACAGACCTCTGGAACATTATCTAACACAGTGCACAGTTACAAGCCCATTAAGATTTCAACTTCAATTTAACAGAGCGGAAGAAGTTGTTAAACATATATGGCGACATCTTACTAAATCGTCCATACGAGTAATAAATACTCATCCTCCGCCCAAGTAAACTAGAAACAAGCGACACTTAGTGGGCCAGCCAGAGGCTTAGGGCCCGCGCAGGAATATCCCTGCAAAAAAAAAAAAAAAAAAAAAGCAGGCTGCGAGCAGCCGCGTCCAACAGCCAGAGTGACAAGACGACCAACCGGGAGGCCTGGTCATGTACCGGGCTGTGGGGCCGTTGATCCCCGGAAGCTACATAAGGTAGGCTTCCCCATACTATAAGGCATACCCTACTAGTCTAGGGTATATCTAGGCTAATCTGGAACGCGATTAGCAAATTGGTTTGCAACCGGTCTTTTTAACGTCGTTTTTGGCCATTTGCCCGTATGGCCGAATATGGACATAATTTGAAAATGAAAAAAAAAATGAAAATAAATTTGGGATTTATTTTTCAACAACAGTAAGTTAAGAGTCCTGTGATAGGTTAGGTGGGCAGGAAATTTTCATAAAGTTTCAAAACGGTATGAAAAACGTCAATGGAAAATTGCCTCTTCTAAGCTTGCCGAGTAAGCCGGACGACTCAAACAGAAAACGGAGGACGACTCAACAGAAAACGGAACAGTACGTCACTTTTGTGAGTCAAATTCATTTCAAATTATGTCCAAATTTGGCCATAGCGCGCATACGAGCGAAAAGTGACGTTATTATTAAGAGGACGGGTTGCACAATACTGCTTGGGGAACAGTTCAGGATTGGTGTGCAGTCGAACGTCTGTATATCGATGGCGCGAATCCTGACCGAAAATGGTGTCGAGGCACAGGGAAAGCATGATAACGCTACACTCGTGATCTATTCTGAACTTTTATGTCAATTGTATTTTACAATGCTTGTTACTCTTAAATTTGTCGCATTTAAGGCAGGTCATAATCTATATAATTAAAATGCTAATGTTCGTTTGTTCAAAATTGCTAATCTCCGAAAGTTCTTCACCGATTGCTTTGAAATTTTCACACAATGTTCCATTCGCATCGAGCGGGTTTTTATATACATACTATATTGACGTCACGTCTGTGACGATAAATTTTTTTTTTTTTTAAACTGTTTTTTTTCATGTGAGAGAAATCTTCGAAACCTCTTTACCGATTGCTTTGAAATTTTACCACGACGTTGCATTCGAATAGGTGCGTGTCTTTATATACCTACTATATACGTGCCTTACCTGTGACAGGAAAAAAGCATTTTTTTTTTTAAAACCAGTGCCATCTGTTGGACATAAGAGCAACACACGCTGCAATCTCCCAAAGTTCTTCACCAGTTGCTTTGAAATTCTGACACAACATTCCATTCGAATATGTGCGTGTTTTTATGTACCAACTATATAGATACCACGCCTGTGACAGGTAAGAACATGTTTTTTTCAAAAACAGCTCCATCTGTTGCAGGTAATAGCAACACACACGCTAGACTAAATATGTTACATATTCCATTTTAATGTTTCCGATTGCATTGATAAATTTAATTTTCATAGATTTTGATTTATTTTAATTTTTATTGAATCATTTTGTGTGACAATGTGTTGGAATTGAACTGTGTTTTTACCATACCGTTCATTTTGTAAGTATAAGTGAAGATGCCACACTTGTAACAGGTAAAACATTTTTCTTTTTTTAAGAACAGTGCCATCTCTTGCACGTAAGAGCCACACACATTATACTAAATATGTTATGATTCCATTTCAATGTTTTCGATTGCATTGACAAATTAAATTTTCATACATTTCGATATATTTTCATTTTGATTTAATTATTTTGTGTGACATTGCATTGGAACTGAGCTATATTGTTTATCATACCAATTATTTCATGAATATAAGTATAGATGTCACACTTGTGACAGATAAAAACATGATTTTTTGTTTAAAACAGCGCCATCTGTTGCATGTGAGAACAACTCACGCTATTCTAAATATGTTTCGATCCCATTTCAATGTTAACGATTTCATTGGTAAATTGAATTTTCATAGATTTCGAATTATTTCGTTTTGTATAATTATTTGGTGTGACATTGCATTGGAATTGAGCTCTGTTACTTACCATACCGTTCATTTTGTGAGAATAGCTTATTTTTTTATTTTTTTTCATTTCGTTTTTTTAATTGGTTTTCTTATATTTCAGTGATGGGAACATCAGATCATTTGATGTTCCCAATTTTCTGATGGGAATATCAGATCGTTTGTGAATGTATCGGACAAGGGAGTGATGAATGGTGGGGAGGACGAGGAGACGGGAGTGGGAGATGGTAAGGGGAACAAGGGGACAGGGGATAAGGGTAATGGTGGGGTGGATGGGGGACGGGGGAGTTGGGGATGGTGGGGATGAGGGGACAGGGGAATGGAGATTTGTGGGGAGGACAAAGGGACAGGGAAGTGGAGGATGGTGGGGAGGACGAGGGAACAGGGGGGGGTTAATGATAGGGAGGACAAAGGAACGGTGGAGTGGGAGATGGAGGGGACGAGGGGACTGTGGAGTGGGGAATGGTGGAGTGGTCGATCGTGGGAAGGACATAGGGATGGGGGAGGATGAGGGGGACGGGGAGTGGGAAATAGTGGGGAGGATTAGGAGACAGGGGGAGGGTTGCTGTTGCGTGTTGCTGAGCCACAGCAATGCGTGGCCGGGTACAGCTAGTAGTTTATAAAATCAAAATCTCCACATTGTGATTGCCTAATATTTACTTCTTAACTTTATCAAGGGAATGAGAAGTATTGTAAAATGCCACAAAGAAGCCTATGATGGTCTTCATTTGCTTAAAACATGTTCAGCCCGTGATATTAATTAATTATATTAATTTGTATCAGTTATGATAACGAATTCCCATGTTGAACCTATATGATCCGTGTGTGTTGTGAGTGACGTTACCAGATCTGATACGTGTACACACATGGCGGAAGAGTTTAACATGACAGATATATAAATATAGTGATGGTGATATTAATCCAAGTGATTCTTTATCCGAGAAAGAATACGGACCACTGGATACAAGTTAGATATGCATTGAGTTACAATGAATTGGACAAATTCTGGTTAGATGATAAAGTTGTCAATATATGGGACAAGTTGGCAAGTTGCAGCGGGGAAGCAAGCTCACTGGGAAGTTTTGTACGTCGGTTAGACAAATGAGAGTGAGAGTTCGACATAAACAAGAGTAACGCACACATAATGAGGGACCCAGGACGCTGTTTCGATGCTTATCCAGCTCCAAAAATTATCTTCAAATAGGAGCTGCCTCACTCTGACCCCATATTCCTCCTGTAGATTCCTATATTCTCGGGTTATAATGTTTGAATAACATTATGATAAACTGCAATGAAACTTCAGTGGCATGATCTATAAATGAAAGTTATTTTGAGGCAATGGGGTGACTTGAACCTGGGTTCTGGTGATTCTCAGACACCTGTCTTAACCGACTTGGCCACGATGGGGCAAATGTTGACCAACCTACAACTCTACTAGTAGAATTCATGGGTAGGTTTTGGTGGCTCTGAACCGGAGCCTAACCAGGGTTTTACCATCAACCCGACCACACTCTGACCTACGGTAATAGCGTTCACACTCTTACGCCCCAGTTAGATCGGAATGAAACTACAATGGCGTGATATATCAATGTAAGTAATTTTGAGGCAATGGAGTGACTTGAACCTGGGTTCTGGTGATTTCCCAGAGAGAATATTATGCCGTGATATATTCATTTGAAATATATCATGCTATTATATTCTCTCTGTGAATCACCAGAACGCCGAGTGAAGTCACTCTGTTGCATCAAAATTATTTTAATTGTGATCAGTATTCTTCCATTTTTGAAACGTCTTAAAAAGATAGCTTTTTGGTGCCGCTTTATAGATTTATATCAACCGATTATTTCACCAGGAAAATATCAAATGGTCTCAAAATTTCCTTTTTCCTCTGTTTATGCTTCTGTCCTTATTCTCCATTCGTCGTATCTCATGTTCTTACTGTGAGTTTTCGCCCGTTATATCATGACGGGAGGGAAGAGGATCGTGGACCAAGTGCGTATTAGTATGCATTATGTGGCAGTAGCCTAGTGGTGCTCGGGGCCAACCAGCGCCCCCAGGAGGCCAATGCCTACCCCGGCATTAACTCGGAATAGATGGTGATGCTTTAATACCTCTTCGCAAATGCCTTCTTGCCCATTTTTCCGCTGCCTCGATGCTTTTTCTGGCTTTTGTTATATCTGATTCTGCTTTAATATCTTATTGTTTAATGATATTTAGGTTTGTTTAATCTGCACTTCTATTTTTTGTAGTATAAAGTATTTGTTTCTCGTTTGCTGGTTATTTTTGGTTTTGTTTTAATGTTTATCAATCTCTGGAGGGATATTATGGCAACCACAAGTCCTTACAGACTAACAGCAAGAATATCTTCGATCTAGATATAATCCAGAGCCTAAGTAAAGTCAATGTATTGTACAAAGAGTATCAGAATTCACCACACAGTGTATATATCCCTGGAGCATACAGCCTATCCGTGTGGGTTTCCTTGTGCTTCTTGACTCAAGATCTCGCAGTTACTTACAACTACACTAATCGGTGTTCAAATTGCTTGATATTTCTTCAGTATTAATTAATACTGTTATTTATGAAACACCTTTGAAGTACGTCAACATGTACCTTTCACTCGACACTCCTAGCAGTCTAGAGTAGAAATTGATAAGGGAGGTAATTGCAAGGTTAGCAATCACTCCACAGTGATTGCAAGACTCGTTATAATGGATATTTTTGTCTGGAATATCTGACTTGATCTGCATGCTACTGATTCACTAAGTTTATTTCCTTTGTGTTATTTTGTCCGCTTGAACTTGAATGAAATAAGTTATAGGGAATATGAAAGTGTCTAGTTGTAACTTGGAGAAAGTTAAGTCGTCTGGCTCTAACGATTAGGGATTGACGAAGGTACATGGCCTCCAACTTTTTGAGAATAGCCTATCTCTCATACGTTGATGTAAGTACAGAAATATTTAACAGCAAAACTTTCGTACTTTTTTTCTCATGGCAACGAGATAGAGAACCATCTTTAAAAAATATTAAACTATAATATCTACACACGACGTTAGCATCTTTGTGTATTGATAGTTATCGTCTCTTATGAAAGATAGACGGTTTAATGTTAGTTGGTGTCAAGTGGAAAGAACTTCTTCCCGGCTTTATATGAACTGTCTTTAAAGATTAACATCAACAAACTCAGATAACTCCACTGTTTAGATGTGCTGCTGAGCGAGAACTTCTGAGTGTGTGTACAGAAAGGTTATCACGACGCATTACTCAGCATGAGCCAAAACAGCTTGAAGGTGGAGACCGGTAGAGAGATAATGTACACCAAAGAGGAACTACTGACGCTGTAGTTGATACGGTCAACTAATTGGCCATGATTTTAAAGTTAAAGATATTAAATCTTTTAAATTAATAATCTACAAACGCGGAAAAATCCTCTTGATAGTTGGGGGATTCTCAGGTACGGGAGCAACGCGTCCTAAGGCCAACATTTGTCATACTAAAAATGGTCTCGGCTCGGGGAATTGACATATGGTCCCGTTTTCTGTGTTGGGTCCTCTGGTAGGCTATGATAAGGGCACTTTGGTACGAAAATTTCTTGACGTTGGGAAATCTTAGAATAACAGACTGATGGGAGTAGGCTATGCTGACCAGACGACGGAAGAATGTACCAATGGAAGGTACCCAGTAGGCTCTTAGTAGCACTGCAGATATGTTATAGAGAAAAGTAGGCGAGAGCATCTACATGTCCAGGCATATCTGATATTCTCAGATATGGGTTTTCTGATAATAATAATTCATTTATCGGGGGGACAGGCAGCCAGTGTATATACAGTGTAGTAAGTGTTATTGTATTATTGTACCCGGATGATGCTCGCTTGACTGTTTTGTTTGGATGCTCGCTTGACTGTTTTGTTTGGATGCTCGCTTGACTGTTTTGTTGTTGTCAGACCAGCTGTGTCGTGCCTGTGTACAGGTTAGTTTATGTTCACTCCTAGTTAATTTCTATTTGTTCTAGTGTTAGTCATGTGTACTTTGCTTATTATATTATATATCTTAAGCACTGTTAGTCTTTATAAGTTTTGTATAATATATGGCTTGTGTATTGCAGGATGTAACTGTACTGTAATTATTTGTTCAATAAAGCCACATGTCTGGCAATGCTTCTCCTTTACCTCAATTTATTGAACAAATAATTCAGCCAGTGAACATGGAGCGGTTACTACGGCCCGAGCGGTTTGCTACTGACCCGAACGCCACCAACGCCGCTCAAGAATGGCGTCACTGGCTCAAGACGTTCCAAAACTTCACTCTTGCAGTAGAAGAAAAATACTCCCACCGTGGACAAGCTGTGTCTCTTAATAAACTACGTTGCTCCACGTGTGTTCGACTACATAGCTGACTGCACTACGTATGATGCTGCTGAAAAATCCCTAACAGAACTGTTTGTGAAGCCCAAGAATGAAGTATTCGCAAGGTATGTGCTTGCAACACGACGCCAAGAACCCGGTGAGTCACTTGATCAGTTTCTTCAGGCTTTAAAGTTATTAGCTAAAGATTGCCAGTTCAAAGCAGTGACTGCTGTAGAAGCCAGTGATAACTATGTGAGAGATGCTTTCATTAATGGGCTAGGTTCTGCCACAATAAGGCAGCGCTTACTTGAAAATAGAACTTTAGACTTACAGTCAGCCTTTGACCAGGCTCACACTCTAGAAACGGCACAGAAACTTTCTGCCTCTTATGCTCAGCCAGGGGTTACAAATGCTGCCATGGCACTCTCATTAGACCTGGAGGACTTAGGAGGACAAGAAAGTGCAGAAGAAAAAGTTGACACAGTTTCTGCAGCTACAACTAGTGGTTTAAAGTGCTTCTTTTGCGGTTACACTCGACATCCTCGCAGTCGATGTCCGGCTAGAGAGGCTCTGTGTATGAATTGCAAGAAAAAGGGTCATTATGCTAAGGTCTGCCGATCTCTGAAACAGACTAATAGTGCTTCAAACACCCAACATTCCGCTGCTATGCTTGCTACTTTAGCTGGGACTTCGCCCGCATGCCTCAATAAATCAGTGCTTAGCTCTAAGATCAATGGTATTCCAGTCAGTGCACTGATTGACACTGGTAGCTCTGAGAACTTTATTCATAAGAATATTGCCGACCAGAGTGGGTTACTCGTCTATCCTGACAATGGGGCAGTTTCTATGGCTACTGTATCGTTCTCTTCAAAATTCCTGGGTCAGTGTTCTGTAGACTTAGAATTACAAGGAGAAACTTACCATGGTGTGAATCTCAAAGTGTTACCCGATTTGTGTGCTGATGTGATTTTAGGTCATAACTTTTTACAAAATCATTCTGTGCTTGAGATGGCTTTTGGAGGAGATAGACCTCCTCTTAGAATATGTGGATTAGCTGCCGTCAAAGTTCCGGCTCCATCTCTCTTCAGTAATTTAGCACCAGACTGCAAGCCGATTGCTGTAAAATCCAGACGCTATTCTGAGGCTGACAAGTTGTTTATTAAATCTGAGACCGCTCGGATGCTACGTGAAGAGATAATTAGACCCAGTCATTCTCCATGGAGAGCCCAGGTATTAGTAACTAAAGGAGAACATCACAAGAAAAGAATGGTTGTAGATTATTCACAAACAATCAATCGATTCACGGGGCTGGATGCCTACCCCTTACCACACATAGATGAGATTGTGAATAATGTTGCTAGATTTAAAGTATACAGCACTCTGGACTTGAGAAGTGCTTACCATCAAGTGGGTTTAACAGAGGAAGAAAAACCCTATACAGCCTTTGAAGCTTGTGGGAAGCTTTTTGAATTTAATCGTATCCCTTTTGGGGTCACTAATGGAGTGGCTAGTTTTCAAAGGGTAATTGATGGCATCCTTGAGAAAGAAGGAGTGGAGGGTACCTTCGCTTACGTTGATGATGTCTGTGTGTGTGGAGAGTCTGAGGAAGACCATGATAAAAATCTGAAACATTTTATGGACGTTGCGAGAAGATATAACCTGACCCTGAATCTTGAAAAGTGTAGTTTTCGACTCAGGTCTATAAAGCTGTTGGGATATCTTATACAAGAAGGAGAAATTAGACCTGACCCGGAACGCCTCGAGCCACTGTTAAAACTTCCACTACCAAGTAACACAGGTTCTTTACGCAGAACAATGGGAATGCTTGCACATTACTCTCGTTGGGTGCTGAGTTTTTCTGAGAAGATCCGTCCTCTCTCTCATGCCAATGATTTTCCCTTATCTGCTGCTGCTGCGAAAGCTTTTGAAGGATTGAAACAAGACATTGCTGAGGCAGTGGTTCGAGCAATCGACCCAACAACTCCTTTCACTGTGGAAACCGATGCTTCAGATCATGCTATTGCCGCTACCCTAACCCAGAATGAACAACCAGTAGCTTTCTTCTCCCGAACACTTTCAAATAGTGAACAAAGGCACTCATCAGTGGAGAAGGAAGCGTATGCCATTGTGGAAGCCCTAAGGAAGTGGCGACACTATCTTATTGGTCGCCATTTTCGGCTTGTGACTGACCAGCGCAGTGTCGCTTTTATGTTTAACTCTAACTCAGCTGGTAAGATTAAAAATGATAAAATTGCTAGATGGCGAGTCGAACTCTCCTGTTACCACTATGACATTGTATATCGCCCAGGTAAAAAGAACATACCAGCTGATGCATTCTCACGTGTATGTGGTGCCACCAGTATGGATGAATTAAAGGAATTGCATGACAATCTGTGTCACCCTGGAGTGTCTCGTATGGCTCATTTTGTCCGATGTCGAAATCTGCCTTATTCTGTGGAGGAAGTGAAGAAGATGACTAATTCTTGCTCTGCATGCTCTGAACTTAAACCTCGGTTTTGCAAGTTTGACTCTGGGCATTTGATTAAAGCTACTCAGCCATTTGAAAGACTCAACATAGATTTTAAAGGACCACTTCCATCACATTCAAGGAATAAATATATCCTTACTGTTGTAGATGAATTCTCTAGATTCCCTTTTGCATTCCTTGTTCAGATATGACTACTGGTACAGTAATTCAGTGCCTGGTGCAGTTGTTTGCAATCTTTGGTATGCCTGCATATATACACTCTGATAGGGGAACTTCGTTTATGTCGGAGGAGTTGAAAGATTTTTACTAAAAAAAGGGGTAGCAACTAGCCGTACGACTCCTTACAACCCTAGAGGAAATGGCCAGGCTGAGAAGTACAATGGGATTATTTGGAAGACAGTGCTGCTAGCTCTTAGGACGAGAGGCTTAGATGTATCCCAATGGGAAGTAGTTCTTCCTGATGCACTCCACTCTATTCGATCACTGTTGTGTACCTCTACAAATTGTACACCACATGAACGATTCTTCCAGCATACAAGAAGGTCTACTTCAGGGCGAACACTACCTACGTGGCTTGCTTGCAGAGGCCCTGTCCTCCTAAAACGTCAGGTGCGTCAAAGCAAAAATGATCCTCTAGTTGATGAGGTTGAGGTCGTAGATGTGAATCCGGAATATGCCCATGTCAAGTTCCCGGATGGCAGGATTACTACTGTATCATTAAGACACCTCGCACCCATGGCCACAGAGGGCTGCGAGAGTTTGGACCCCAATCTCAACATTCAACAGCAACACCCAGCGATTGTGAAAGATGGGGTAAACCCCAACCCGCCTCATCCTGAACGGCCTCATCCTGAACTACCTCATCCTGAACTACCTCATCCTGAACTACCATCCTGGACTACTTCGTTCCGAACCACCTAATTGAAAACCTAATTGGAAACCTTTCTCTGATGTAACACTCCCTCGAGAAGGTGGTATGCAGGAACCGACTGGAACACTAGAGGCATCAACTTTGCAGGAGTCCCTTCGACGATCTGGAAGGACGCGAAGTACTCCTACTCATCTTCGGGACTATGTTACTTAAAGCTAGAGGGGGTGAATGTAGTAAAAGTGTTATTGTATTATTGTACCCGGATGGATGCTCGCTTGACTGTTTTTTTGGATGCTCGCTTGATGTTTTGTTGTTGTCAGACCAGCTGTGTCGTGCCTGTGTACAGGTTAGTTTATGTTCACTCCTAGTTAATTTCTATTTGTTCTAGTGTTAGTCATGTGTACTTTGCTTATTATATTATATATCTTAAGCACTGTTAGTCTTTATAAGTTTTGTATAATATATGGCTTGTGTATTGCAGGATGTAACTGTACTGTAATTATTTGTTCAATAAAGCCACATGTCTGGCAATGCTTCTCCTTTACCTCATTACA
>WNGS01017406.1:0-12326 GCA_020271785.1 Procambarus virginalis | reverse complement strand
CAGCTGAAGAGAAGTCGGTGAGAGGAAATGCTGAAGTTGAAGAAAAAGTGCCAGGGCTAGACCCAGCTGCTTGTCCGAGTGTAGATGCTGTATCAATCCATATCTGGCTAGGCTGGGAGACGGGTCTGGAAAGCGGCAGTGGCAGGTTTTCTTTCATCTTGGTGTGTGGAGTGTGTCTTCCGTCAGGTACCACCATCTCAAAACAAGCAAAATTAGGTCCCCATCCCCCTAAAGAGGGGGAAGAGAGCGGCTGCCATCAGTTGGTTGGTTTCTTTCTTAGCTATTTCTTCATGCTTCTTGTAATCATCTGATGTTTGTACTCGGAGTAGTCATTGTTGAAGAGGTCAGGTGACAGTGTAGACTCATCGCATTCCTCGAGGATTACGTTATTAGGTAAATTGTATATGTTTTCTGGCTTGACCTGCTTCATGACGTCTGCCATCATGTTGTACATCTGCCTGGAGAACCGTCTGAACTCGGGCGATCCGACTGCATTCCTTTCACGCTGTTGACGCACTGCTGCTATTTCCGGAGTTTCCATTTCTGGAGCTTCTACATAATCATAATCATAATCTGTCTCCTGGGCTGAGGGTGGTGAGTGTGCTGCAGTGGTCTCTGGTGCTGGGGGTGATGTTTGTGCTTCAATTTCAACATAGGCGTTCGAGTCGTCATCAGAAGACGTGGTGTCACTTGCAGGAGATGTAGTTGCTGGTGTATCTGGAGTTGCTGGTGTATCTGGAGTTGTAGGGTCCAGGTTGACAGGCGTCTCTGGAACGGGGTCGGGCTCTGGTGGAGAGGAGCCAGCAGTAAACATGGCCTCTGGAATTACGAACATGGGAAGATTGTTTGCCTTGTATAGTTCATTTAGTATTCTGTACCGTTGTCTGAGATCACCTCCTGAGAGTTCAGTAGCGAAGTGTATCAAAGCTGCTACAGTGCTGTCAGAGGTGGCTGGAGGCGGTGTGAGTGAGGATTGGTGCAGAGGCGTCGTCTGATGCTGTGACTGGCTGGCGCGGGAGTTGCTGGTCCAGTAGTTGGGTTGCACACATATATACTAAACACTATAACAAATATTCATATCATGACTACAAATCTACAAAAAATGTGTATAAAAATACAAACAGAGTAAGCGACAAATATAAAATACTACTCAGAATCGTATAAAAACTCAAATATTAAATAAAACTAAATAACAAAAATGTATATGTATCCTAAATAAAAAGATTATAATAGTGTACAATGTCAAGGCCGAAATAAGTAAGAAAAGGCAAAAACATGGTAGACTAAAGCAAAATTATAATAAAATTAAACTACCAGAATGAACTATAAAGCAAATTACAGGGCCTACTGTGCACTACACTGTGTACAATTGAACAGCCGAAAGGTTGCTATTTAATAAAGGCCGCAGCTCCTTTATATATAAGGATTCCATTATTCTCAAATCTGACTGGCCATTTATACAAGTGTCCAAAATTTTAAAATCAGATTCCAGCAGTGAATGATTAAACTCATAACAATGGTTTCTAATCTCCGAAAATGCTGGTTTAGACAATGGTAATCCAGTCCTAAAAGAAACTCCCCGGTGCTCAAGTATCCTAATCTGAAAGTTCCGAATGGAACTCCCGATATATCCAGCATTACAGCTGGAACAATTATACATATATACGACATAGGCTCTTATTTTAAATTTAAAGATAAAGTGCCTACCCCCCTGTGCTCTAGTGTCGTATATATGTATAATTGTTCCAGCTGTAATGCTGGATATATCGGGAGTTCCATTCGGAACTTTCAGATTAGGATACTTGAGCACCGGGGAGTTTCTTTTAGGACTGGATTACCATTGTCTAAACCAGCATTTTCGGAGATTAGAAACCATTGTTATGAGTTTAATCATTCTCTGCTGGAATCTGATTTTAAAATTTTGGACACTTGTATAAATGGCCAGTCAGATTTGAGAATAATGGAATCCTTATATATAAAGGAGCTGCGGCCTTTATTAAATAGCAACCTTTCGGCTGTTCAATTGTACACAGTGTAGTGCACAGTAGGCCCTGTAATTTGCTTTATAGTTCATTCTGGTAGTTTAATTTTATTATAATTTTGCTTTAGTCTACCATGTTTTTGCCTTTTCTTACTTATTTCGGCCTTGACATTGTACACTATTATAATCTTTTTATTTAGGATACATATACATTTTTTGTTATTTAGTTTCATTTAATATTTGAGTTTTTATACGATTCTGAGTAGTATTTTATATTTGTCGCTTACTCTGTTTGTATTTTTATATACATTTTTTGTAGATTTGTAGTCATGATATGAATATTTGTTATAGTGTTTAGTATATATGTTGTAGCTATCAAGTCTCATTCCAGTTGATCACTTCACGTAAGTTTAATAGTATGGTTTGTTGTAGTAGTTATAAAATTCTTGTTGTAATTGAATGTTTTTGAATTAGCTTTTTGACAATAAGTTTTATTTGTATTGATCACTTTAAGTAAGCTTAAGTGTTTTGTTTTTTAATAATTTTCCTTTCTTTGATAGGCAGTCATATTCAGTATGAGTTCTTTGTTTTGCCTCTTATTTGATTGTGATTTCTATTTTCTTTTAGATCTGATGATGAATACAAGATGTATTCGAAACGTTATGAATTTTAAAGTAAAGAATCTGAAACAAGATGTTCAGTATATCCTTGGTTTTCCTATTTATCTTATATATATATATATATATATATATATATATATATATATATATATATATATATATATATATATATATATATATATATATATATATATAATATGTCGTACTTAGTAGCCAGAACGAACTTCTCAGCCTACTATGCAAGGCCCGATTTGCCTAATAAGCCAAGTTTTCATGAATTAATATATTTTCTTAATTTTTTCCTTATGAAATGATAAAGCTACCCGTTTCATTATGTATGAGGTAAATTTTTTTTATCGGAGTTAAAATATAACGTAGATATATGACCGAACTTAACCAACCCTACCTAACCTAATCTTTATAGGTTAGGTTAGGTTAGGTAGCCGAAAAAGTTAGGTTAGGTAGGTTAGGTAATCGAAAAAAAATTAAATAATGAAAGCGTGGCTTATTAGGCAAATCGGGCCTTGCATAGTAGGCTGAGAAGTGCGTTCTGGCTACTAAGTACGACATATATATATATATATATATATATATATATATATATATATATATATATATATATATATATATATATATATATATAATATTGGTTCCAAGGTTTGTTACAGCCGGGGGGAAGGGTTGTGGAGATAAGCTCCCACAGCCTGTAAAGTGCCCCTGATGGCGTGCGTCTCAAATAGCCTCTGACAACCAAGTCCAGCTCCTGGCCTGCACGTGTGGCTTAGCCTCTAGGCCTGGCGGAACTGCTTCTACTAACAGGAGAAGGGGC
Source organism: Procambarus virginalis (assembly GCA_020271785.1). NCBI lineage: Eukaryota > Metazoa > Arthropoda > Malacostraca > Decapoda > Cambaridae > Procambarus > Procambarus virginalis. Next base: position 8,896 of record WNGS01017406.1, on the reverse strand, counting down.
GAAGGCGGGTCTCTGGCGCCTTAAAACCAGTTGCTTCGGGCAGATGGGACTCGTTAGCCTGGAAAGGCAGCCCATCTAGGGGAAGGAAAACCCCGAATTCAAACCTCTGCTGTCTTGTGGCTAAACCCACTCATGGGAAAGACTTCGGGAGTCAACCCTGAGGAAAAATCCGGAGTCGGAGTCCCTAAGGCAGTTTGCAGCTGTTTACAGCTACATTCTGGCAACTCCTGCGACGACACTGGTGCCAAGCGTATCGGCGCCTGCCCTTCCCTTGGATCACATCGGTGGCGTGGAGAGGGTGGATCTGCTGCATGGGCAACAGCTGATCCTCCATAATTACTGCCCAGGCCTGTGCCCTGGAGAGGACACTCCAGCATCGCTTTGGCGATGGCTCACTCCATAACCCCACGGGATTGACGGATGCCTACTACTATATATATATATATATATATATATATATATATATATATATATATATATATATATATATATATATATAAAATCAGCCAAATACCAACTCCAACCTATCACCTGGCAAAAAGACCTATCGAACTCCTAACTCCATACACTCCAAGCAACTATAGTCTACAATCATTAGCAAATGTCCTAGAATTAATCAAAACTACTCAGCCGATGGAATCATTGCTTCCCTGGACGTCGAATCCCTATTTACCAACGTCCCAGTCAACACCACCATACGAATGATACTGGACAGAGTATTCAGAGACGAGAGCACCCCCAAATTAGACATACCCGAGCCACACTTGAGTCTTATCGAAGCATGTACAAAGGAAGCCCCTTTCATCAGTCCACAAGGAGACATGTATCTACAAATAGACGGAGTAGCAATGGGCTCGCCCTTAGGAGTTTTATTTGCAAATTTTTTTATGGGAACCATCGAAGACAGAGTCTTCAGTAGCAGATAAAAACCAACCGTATATTGCCGTTATGTACATGACATATTCGTCATAGTGAAAGACTCAGACGAACTAATTGATCTAAAAAGCAATCTAGAGTGAGTCAGTACTCAGATTTACACATGAAAATAGTGAAAATAAGTCTGTTATTCTTGGATGTACTAATAACAAAAACAGGAACCTCTTTAAGCACCTACGTACATACTAAGCCTACCACCATAGGATTAAGCCTGAACGGTAAAAGTGAGTGCCCCCAAAGATACAAAGCCAGTGTTCTCAATGCTTATATTCGTCGAGCGCTTACCCACTGCTCCGAATGGAGCAACGTGAGTAGAGTTTTAAAGAATAACACAGGTATTGGTGAACAACGGATATAGCAATATGGAAATAAACGCTGCTATAAGAAGACACCTGGACTGATGGTAAAATCCTGAACCTAGAACAGAAACCACAATACCTCCAATAAAATTATATTACAATTCAACCATGCACAGTGAACATAAAAAAGAGGAAAGATTAATGAAATAAATAATCCGTAAAGGAGTAAAAAGCATTACTCCTAACCAACCCCCTCCCCATCCGGCCCGTTGGCGCTGTGAGGGGGCTTAGTGGACGGCTGCCGGAGTGCGATACGCCGTGGGGCAGTCCTCTGTCCTTTTGCGGCCTTGTGCTGAATCGATTTTCCTTTTCATTAAGTTTCGTTTTTCTCCCCCCTTTTCTCCTATCTGCTTGTCATTTCCTGCCGACCTTTTGCTTGTTTTGGATTCTTCCTTTGGACTTCTTCTATTTTGACTCCAGGGTGCTTGAGGAGGCATACTCTTGCACCCGTAGAACTGTAGTACCCAACGTCTCGAGCAAGGGGAACCTATTATTGTCAATCCCCCTTTCGTCGCTGAAACCGATTTCGACGGACTGACAGTTCTTAAGGTGGCGTTTGTGGGCGTATACTCACGACACACCCCTAGGGGGCCCCGGCATGATCGGCGATAGCTTCTTGTTAGGTGTCCTGCCTCTAATTGTTGCTCCATGGTAGGTATGGGGGCACATTCGTGGATGAATTTATAACTTTTCGTCTGTATGTCGTTGAATGTTTTTGTTGTACCCTCTCGGGCTCGTGGGGTGGGCGACCAAGCCCCCGAGTTGGCCTGTCTTAGAAGACCGGGCTCTGTAGCCTCCGCTGCGTTGGTCCCCGACCTTGCTCCTCCTTTGACTCTCATGACTTCTTCCCCCAGCTCCCGTCCCTCCTCTGTGGTTGGGTCGAGCCTCAAGCCCCCAGTGGTGACCACTTCGTCCCATGGTGCAGCTAAGTCTCTCGTTGTGACTACTGTGCCTTTTGACCCCTCTCTCTCTGGGGGTTCTCAACGCCGTCAGCGCCACGGCCGCACTCGCTCGTTTCCTTTCTGTACTGATGCATATCAGGCCTTGTTTGGTTCTGCTTCATGGGCCAAATACTTTGATCTCCTCCCTCTTGATTCTGCGCCTCCTGATGATTTCTCCCTCCAATGGCATCTCGTCGATTCCGTGGATGCGTCTGTTACTTTCAACCCCACTCGTCTCGGTACACGTGTAGTTGCTGCTCCTTCTCAGGATGCAGCTTCCCACTTGGCTGCCTTATCCTGCCTTTGAGACCCTGTTTGGGTCTCAAAGAACGCTCGGTTGAATGCCAGTGTTGGCACTATTCTCCTCCCGCCCCATGTTGCAACCGGTGTTCGGAATCTGCAGGACTGCCACGATGACATTCGGCATATCCTTGATGCCCAAGGCCATTCTGTCCTCCAGATAGACTCGTTTACTCGTCCCCATCGTGATCGTCGCCGTCAACCCCTTCGAGTTGTGTAGATCACCTTTGATGGTGGGACCCTTCCATCCTCTGTCATTCTTGCTGGTGCCAGGTGCTCTGTCCAGGAGTATATTCCTTCTCGGCTTTGTAACAAGTGCTGGAGTTTTGGGCATGGTGCTCTCCGCTGTTCTGGGACTCTCTCTGTCCTTTGTGTGGGGATGAAGGTCACTCCAAGTCGGAGTGCACTTCTCCCCAAGCTCGCTGCCTCAACTGCGGTGAGGCCCATCCTACCTTCTCCCGTGCCTGTATCCATTACAAGCTTGAGGCAGCCGTCCTCAACTTGAAGCACTGGGAGCGTTTATCTTTTCCCAAGGAGAGGCGCCAGGTTCGCCGGCTCCCGTCTTATGCCAACATCTCTTATGCTCGCGCTTTGCGCTCTTCCTCTCCTCGTCCTTCCCACCTTCCTCAGACTCTCAACCATTTCCGGGCCTTGGACCCTGATACGCCCACTGCCCCCTCTGTTCCTTTGAGTTCTGTCCCGAAGGGTCCCCCCTCCTGGTCCTCTGTCTGGAGTTCCCCTTCTTTCTACCTGGTCTGTCATGTCTCCTGTGTCATCTTCCTCGTCTCCCTCCGATCCTCCATCCCATCCTTCTCCTCCATCTAACGGCCGTCGTGTGTGCTCTCGTTCAGCTTCTCCTGTTGAGACGCTGGAATCCGTTGCCCGGTACGTAGTTGCTGGGACACCGGTCTCTTTAAGTCAGAAGCGTAAGCCTGGCTCCTCTCCTTCCTCCTCCCGGGCGGGTAAGAAGGCTTCGCTTCCTTCCTGGGCCCCCTACTACTGGCTCTATTGCTCCTTCCCCTCCCATTTCAGTGGTTGGGCCCCCTGTTCCTGCTATGGAGGTTTCTTTGGCCCCTGCTTCCCTCTCGGTTGCTGCCCTTGCTGAAATGCACTCTCCTCTTTCTACTCACTCTCTTCCTACTGCTGTCCTTGACTGCTCCCCTCCGTTGTCTCCTCCTCTTCCTCCTCCGGACCCCGCCCGCCCACCTCTGGTCTGTTCTCCCATTTCCTTCCCTCCTTCTTTGCTCAGTTTACCCATCCCCTAACCCTGACCCTGATCCCGACCCTGATATTCTTTAACGTGCAATGTAGCTCTTTCGCCTTTGTTTCTTCCTTGTTTTCTGTTGTTGTCCTTTCTCTTCTCGTCGATGTCTATTCTTCAATGGAACGTTCGGGGTTATTACGCCAATTTCCTCGAACTCCAACTTCTGATTTCGCGGTTTTCGCCCCTTTGTGTCTGTCTCCAGGAGCCGATGCTTGGTGCTCGTCCTGGTCGTTTTCGTGGCTATTCCTTTCTCTCTTCCCCCCCCCCCCAGCCGTTGCTGTGGTTCCTAATTCTTCTGCTCTCTTGATTCGCGCTGATGTTCCCTTTGTCCCCTTACTTTTTCCTTCGCCTCTCCATTGTTCTGCTGCTCGTATCTTTGTGGGGAAATGGTACACAATTTGTTCCATTTATCTTCCCCCGAGTGTCCCGCTTTTTCTTCCTGATTTGAAACACCTCCTGGACTCTTGCCGAGCCTGTGCTCCTGCTGGGTGATTTCAATTGTCGTCACTGTCTTTGGGGTGATGTTCTGACGAATACCCGAGGTATTCTTGAGCCGTTTCTCCTCTCTTCTTCCCTGTTTCTTCTGAATTCTGGTGAGCCCACTCATTTGCACTCTCGGATTCGCACCCTTTCCTGTCTTGATCTTTCTCTCTGCTCTTCTTCTCTTTACTTAGATTTCACGTGGAAGGTTCTTGATGACCTCCATGGCAGTGATCATTTTCCCATCCTTGTTTCTTTTTTCGCCCTTCCCTCTCTTTCCCTAGGTGGCAGTTTGCTAAAGCGGACTGGAACCTATTTACCCTCAGTGCTGCTCTCCCTGACTTCTCCCTTCTGCCTCTCCCTCGCGCTCTCCTCCTTTTTCATGACACTGTCTTCGACGCTGCCCTCCGCTCTATTCCTCGCTCTTGCTCTCGGGGTCCACGGAAGTGCGTTCCCTGGTGGAATGCAGATTGTGCTCGGGCTATTTGCTGTAAGCATGCAGCCTGGAAGAGAGACCGCCGTCGGCAGACGGCCGATTTTTTTCTTATATTTTGGAAGGAGAGTGCAGTGGCCCATAGGGCCATCCGTACGGCTAAACGTGAATGTTGGGCATCTTATGTCTCCACCATTACCCCGAAACTCCTCTACAACATATCTGGAAGTGTATCCACAAGATAGCGGGTAAGTTCGTTCCCAATGTTACACCGGTCCTTCACCTCCGTGGTACTCTTGTGGCGGACCCATTGCAGGTCGCTACCGAACTGGGTTCCCACTTTTCTTCTGTTAGCTCTAGTCTTCATCTTCCCCAATCTTTCCTTCTTCGTAAACCTGTCCTTGAATTTCCATTTCCAACAGGCGTGCTAGTGTCCTATTTAAAGGAGTTAGAAGTACAAGAACAGATGCATTCGAACTAGGCACACCTCAAGGTTGTGTCCTAAGCCCTATGCTCTTTAATATACTTATGCGCAAACTTATCCATGACATGCCTGTGCAATCTACTGAAACTGTTATATGTTATGCTGATGATATTTGTATTATTAAAAACAGTAAACTAAGACTACAAACGTTACTTCATGTATTTTCCAAGACAGTAGTAGAATGTGGCCTCAATCTCTGTTGACAACACAAGAGCTCTTTTTTTCCCATTCTTTTCATGTTATCTATACTATCAATAGAGTTCCCGTAGAGACTTTTGAGTCTTATAGATATTTTGGAATCGAGGTTACTGATACAAATCTCATCAGCAACCTTCGCAAAAACTTGTTGAGCGTCTTAAAACTCTCAAAACTCTTGTGAGCAAAGAATTTGGCATTATCATAAGATATGCTCGTAGTTTTTATATTGCCTTTATCCGATCTGTTGTTGATTATTATGCCTTGCATCTTCTTAATTTGACACCTAAACAACTACAAGGCCTAGATGAGTACAAAAAAATGCCATGTGCATCATCCAGGGTTGTCCTAGAACTGTCAGAATTGTTAACATGAGAACGGAACTAAGATTTACCTTCTATTTATGAGAGAATAGTTCAACTTAAAGCTATGTTTTGTGCCAAAATTTTGAAAAATAATGGTCCCCCAACTCTATTCAAATTAAATTGAGATACATTCTAAAAAATTCTGACTGTTCAATCAGTCCGCCACAAAAAGTTCCTTACAGTGATTGGCTCAGTTGTTGTGCCAATAACCTTATGAAACTGAATGTCTCTTAGTCTAAAGCTGTTCACTCTATTCCCCCTAGGAAAGATATGCAGGTCTCTATACATTATACACCCATCAGTGTAAAACAAATGTATAACACAAACTATGAGATGTATAACACTAGAAACTATTGACAGTCATCTTCAAAATCTCAAACTAACTGAATCCTTTGTCTTTGCTGATGGATCTGTGCAACTGCCTAGGCACTGGTAGAACAGGGTGTGCATGTGCAGTATATAAAGGGAATGAAATGATCATGTCTAGTACACAGAGATTGAACGACTGGGAAAGCACGACATACTGAGCTATTGGGGATTTATCTAGCCACTGAGTACGTTAAGCTCCATGGGGGGGAGTGATATTTTGACTAAAAGTGCTCTGGAGTCCTTAAATAACCCATTACAATTTACGCTTGTAATATTAAATGGAAAGTAATTTTTGCCAATGATAATAACCATTGTATAAAAGTTGTGTGGATCACATCCCATGATGAGTTGGAAAACAAGACTTTGTATATCAGTTGGCCAATAAGGATCGCAGGAAAGAAAACACTGATTATGACTTTGCATTATCTAATGAAATATTAGAAACATTGAAATTAAAGAAATTACTTCATGTTTAGAAGAACTAAGACATGACTAGAGACCTGAAAGCTGCAGTATTAAAAGCTATAAACAACTTTTGTGATAATAGGTATGATCAGCACAATAGCCAGACCAGGCAATGTGATGTAGTCATTACGTGAATTCACCTTGGCGATAGGAACATCTGGCAGGTTAGTGAGGCTGAGCCACTACCCAAATGTCAGATTGTAAACTCTGTGATAATTTTTATGCATTCACTAGAACACTATATTGTTGAATGTGAAACCGTAAAAGATTTTAGACCTCCTGTCTATTGCACCACCAAATGCGTTATTGTTTCATTGAATCTGGGGTACTGGACGACATCCTAAAATTTATCCAAACTGCCTATTGACATAGCTCGAGTGCAGGAGGAGTTGTGTAAAATCCTGGTTTGTGCCTCGGAGAGCTGTGGGATCCAGTAAGTTCAGTAGAACTTCGGTTTCAAACTCTTTTTACCCTGTCGTAGCTCAGTCGATAAGGCAGTGTCTGGGATGCTCCGGACGCAGGTTCAAATCCTCGTCACGGCCTTGTGGATTTGTTTAATTTATCCAAAAGTCGTTGTCCATTTGAAAAGAATAAGAAAAATTTTATTTATACTAATCTTAAGCTGCATCTCTTATGAACCCATCCCTGCCCTTATGTGGCAGTGACCAACAGAAAGTTGTATTTACATATTCGTACATTGAAACATTGATTGTAACCATGATACATGGGCTTCACCTACAGTTCAGATCAATTGTCTTGTATATGATCCTCTGTCCTGTGTGACAGTGAATACCAACATTATCCTCACTCTAATAAGATTTAATTGAACTTCTCAGATTAGGCAAAATTGTAATTTAATTTTGTCAATAAAGATGTTAATAATAACAAATCTCTGACCCACCTTAGGACTTTTCCTAAGGTGGAAAAAGTCTACCTACATCACACAGCTCCCGACCCTTCATAGGTTCGGACCATATTCCTGTCACTCTGTATCAAAATTCTATCTCATTCAAGGGCTCCACGTTTACCATACAGCAGAGCTGACTAGGCAGCATTCACAGAGCGTGCAAGAGACAGACCTAACATTTACATATGATGGCAAGACGTCCAAGGGACATTGACACCAACTACACCTCATACAAGACAGACAGTCACACAGCGGCGGCGGCTTCAACAAAACACTGCTCATCACCCACAGGAGAAGATACTCTTTTACCCTTCCATGCGATCCGGGAGACTTATCACACGCTACCAAAACAGATTCATACAAAACCAGCACAGACATGGCCACGTACTTTTCGGCCTCACTGTATTCTGCCATCACGTACTCAATAGCTTATCAATGATCACGCCTTGCACTTGAAATGCCTAGTAATAATGGCAAAACAGCATAAAAACAAACCTGTTGGAAATTCCAACACTAATACATCATTTCTTGTATTACAATACATCATTATTGTATTAACCATAGTAATTACTAATCCTACTAATTTGTAGAACTAAATTAATGTTTGTATTGCGAGGCAATATTGCCAAATTCTTCGCACAGTGTTAATGACGCCGGGAGGGAGGTAGCTACAGGCTAAAGCATGAATCTCTCCACATTTAGTTGCATCTAAACACAGTTTAGTTAATTACGTTCCTTTACTAAGGATAATCGTTTATTTCATTGTTTATTTACATAGCATATTATTGCTTACTGACCTCGTTCATTTAGTTGTATTAATATTACACTGGAAAATATTATAGTATAAAACGATTTATATAATATTATTTAATGCAGTCTTAATAAGCTGACTTGCATTGTGCAAAAATATATTGCACCTTAATTCATTATTTAGTGACATAAGCACTTGTCACCAGTCCTTGCCTTCCAATTAATTGCAAGTAAAATAAAATACTTTAAGCTCGAGAATTCTTTGAGCGGGCTGCGCATGCGTATCGCAGCCAGGGAAGAAGGAGACGCCTTTCCTACTAGGGACGCCATTATCAACGTGCAACAGAGAGCCGCGTCTCGATTTCGTTAAGGTACCTTAGTTTTGTTCTTATACTACAAGAACGGTGCCACGTTACAACGGCACATAACGGCAGTGTCCAAGGAACTGATCATTCTCCACCCCATAATTGACGTGTTATCACGGCAGCTGAAGACGAGGGATCTGGAATCGTTCCTGAATCACCGGACCCTGGCCCGGAACTATAGAACCTACCTTATAGCTTGTGAACACATGTATATATTTTAGGATAGTTGTCGTTAGGCTGAGTTATAATATTCTTAGGAAAGAATTATATTATATATAATATA
>WNGS01017405.1:0-12560 GCA_020271785.1 Procambarus virginalis | reverse complement strand
GGACAGTTTTCATCGTTCGTCGAGCACGAAACTAAAAAAAATCAAAATCAAAATCAAAATGTTTTTAGGTAAGTGTATATACTTACAAGTGATTGTACAGAGTGATGGAGTTATAGATAGGGCTAGTACATACAATGCCTAAAGCCACTATTACGCAAAGCGTTTCGGGCATGAAAAACTTAAATGACTAAGGCATAAGACTAATTGAGCATAAGGAATAAAATGAGTTGAGAAAAAAAAAACAGTTAAGAAGGGGGGACATAGCTGAAAAGCAGCACAAAATACAATTCGGTCGACAAAACAGCGTCATTTAAAACAAAAACAGACATTGGTTGACAATAGAGGGGTAAGGCAGGTTACAGGGAATTTATTAGGTATAGCTTCGTTTTTCTCTTAAACTGGTTGAGAGAGGTACAGTCTTTAACATGGTTGGGAAGGTCATTCCACATTCTGGGTCCCTTGATTTGTAAAGCATTTCTAGTTTGATTAAGTCGTACTCTAGGAATATCAAAACTGTATTTTCTGTGGCTTGGAAGAAAATGCACATCAAGTGGGGGCTTAATTTATTATTAATTATTATATAAATTAATTACAAGATTAATTATATAAATTAATTACAAAATTAATTATTACAAAATTTATTACATAAATTAAAATAATAATCATAGATGACTATTATTGAGCTTATCACTTTGGGGGTTCCGACGGAGCACCCACAAAGGCAACACTATTCGTTGGAAATTGGGACAAGTGTCCTCAGCAAAACCGCATTGGCGTCTTCCCCCGGAAAGGCCAGGGGATGCAGGGGATCCCGGGAGGCGGGTGGGCGTTTTGAGTGTATCGCCCGGGAACGCAGCAGCGAGACGATTGGTGCGTCCCCGTGCGTGCGTAAATACCCCCCCCAAGATGCACGCTCAACCATGGTTGGTTAGCCACCGAGTATGGTATTACATTTTCTTCCTTCCCAGAAATTCCGCCGTTTGCCTTGCATACAGCGTCTATTTTCTGTGGCTTGGAAGAAAATGCACATCAAGTGGGGGCTTAATTTATTATTAATTATTATGTAAATTAATTACATAAATTAATTATTATATAAATTAATTACAAGATTAATTATATAAATTAATTACAAAATTAATTATTACAAAATTTATTACATAAATTAAAATAATAATCATAGATGACTATTATTGAGCTTATCACTTTGGGGGTTCCGACGGAGCACCCCCAATCCCGTGAGGGCCAGCGGCGCGGAACCCCCACCCCCGATTCTGGTGTGGTGCTTATGGGTTCTGTTACAACCTTCTATGAAGCTTTTGAGGTCAGGATTGGCATTACAGTTCAGCGTTTTATATATGTATAACACACATGAGAGAATGTGCAGTGACTTAATATCTAACATATTCAGAGATTTGAGTATGGGTACGAATGATGTCTGGGGCCAGAGTTGGATATTGTCCTAATAGCAGCTTTGTGTTGAGTGATTAGAGGACGTAAATGATTTTGGGTAGTAGAACCCCAAGCACAAATACCATAGTTGAGATATGGATAGATGAGGGAGTAATAGAGAGTCACCAGGGCAGGGCGGGGTACATAATATCTGATCTTAGAAAGAATGCCAACAGTTTTTGAAACTTTTTTAGATATATTTAGAATGTGTCCAGGGAAATTCAGCTTGTGGTCAATGAGAATGCCAAGGAATTTGCCATCTAATTTGTTACAAATTTGGGTATTGTTTATTTTGAGATTTATATGATTAGAGGATTTATTGCCAAACAGAATATAAAATGTTTTGTCAATGTTAAGGGTAAGCTTGTTGGCAGTTAGCCAAAGATGGACTTTCTCTAGCTCAGTATTCACTGTGGCAATTAGAGCAAGGGGGTCAGGACTGGAGTAAATGAAGGTTGTGTCGTCAGCAAATAGAATTGGTTTGAGGTGTTGGGAGGCATTAGGAAGGTCATTAATGTAGATGAGAATGAGGAGAGGGCCAAGTATGCTACCCTGAGGAACACCAATGTTGATGGGTAGGGTGGGAGAAATTGAATTATTCACAGAAACATACTGGAGCCTGTCAGTAAGGTAGGATTTGAGGTATTGCAGGGAGTGTCCTCTGACTCTATAATGATGTAATTTAAGAAGAAGGTTTTGGTGGTTGACAGTGTCAAAAGCCTTTCGCAGGTCCACAAATAACCCAACAGGGAACTCATTTTTATCAAGAGCTGTATGAATCAAGTTAATCACACTAATAAGTGCATCATTAGTGCTTTTTTTGGGTCTGAAGCCATATTGGCAAGAGCTAAGTATATTGTGTTTGGCTAGATAAGAGTAAAGCTGCTTGTAGATTAATTTCTCAAATATTTTTGAAAGGTTAGGCAGGATTGATATAGGTCTGTAGTTGGTAACATCTGTGAGATCACCACATTTGTGTACCGGGGTTACTCTCGCTTTTTTTTTAGAATATCTGGAAAGGTTTGGAGTTCAAGTGACTTGTTGAAGAGCAATGCAATTGCAGGGGCTAAAGTTCTGGAGGCTTTTTTGTAAATTAAGTTGGTATCTCCTCAAGGGCACTAGACTTGGTTTTAAGGGAAAGGATTATCTCATTGACGTCAGGGAATTAATAGGCTTTAAGTACAGAGACTGTGGATAGTTACCTGTAAGATAGTCGTTAACATCAGTACTGGAAGATGGAATATCGTTCGCAAGGGATGACTCAATAGAAGAGAAGAACCTATTGAACTCAATAGCAGAATCAGAGGCTGAAAGCTGACCATCGTTATTGGACAGGAGTGTTGGTTTGTTATTTAGAATCTTCTTTGATCCCAATATTTGTGAAATTGTGCTCCAAGTTTTTTTTAATGTTGCTCCTTATTTGGGTAAATTTATCCTCGAAGTATTTAGTTTTAGCTCGTCTAATTATCTTAGATAGCAATAACGAGTAATTCTTTGAGAATTCTTTGGAGACAATACCTAATCTAGACTTCTTCTCAAGGTCATGTTTTTTATTAATGGATCTAAGTATTCCCTTTGTTAGCCAGGGATTGTTTAGCCTTTTGGTTGTGACTTGTTTTGTAAGCATAGGACAGTGGGTGTTATAAAGGCTAAGAGTTTTTTGAAGAAAAGATTGCACTGCTAGGTTGATGTCCCCTATGTTACCTAACTCGGACTCCCAATTGACATTATCAGCAGCAGTTATAAAATTGGCTAATGCAGTTTCATTGTGCAGCCTAAAACTTAGCTTCCTTGATTCTAGAGGTGGTTTGCTAATGTTAGTTAAGAGAAATGTGGGGTAATGGTCTGTAGTGCTATCGGTGATTATACCTGAAGTAAGTGGAGAGGTTAAGTTTGTCCAGATGTGATCTAGAGATGTGGCAGTATTATCAGTGATTCTAGTAGGTCTAGTGATTAAGGGTATGAGGAAGCAGGAATTCATACAGTTAAGGAAGCTAACAGTAGTAGGGTGTTCAGGCTCGCAGAGGTCAATATTAAAGTCCCCTGCGATAATTAGATGGTTTTTATTCAGTCTGTTATCGAGTATTAGGTTTCTGAGGTTTGAGTTGAATTCGGACACATCAGTGTTAGTAACTCTATAGACTGCACCCACAGACAGGACAGACTCGGCACCCTTGACTCTGAAGCTGGCGAAGATATACTCCCCACAGGAGTCTCTAGTTCAAATTACTTTTAAGCATGTAAGTTCATGGTGGTAGTAAAGAGCAGTACCACCACCTCTCTGAATTTGACGACAGTTGTGAATTGCCGAGTAGTTAGGCATGTTAAAGAGTTGAGTAGTGTCCTCTTTCAACCACGTTTCAATGAGTATAATAAAAGAAAATTTGTTGTCAACAGTTTCAATCAAGGCACTAACATCATCGAAATGTTTACCCAGGGATCTAACGTTCAGGTTGAATACAGAGATATTGTGATTATTTGTTAATACATTGTTAACATCTTGTGCTGCAAAATAACTGCAATTTAGATCATTAAAGTGATGATTGTCATAGATAGTGGATAAGAGGTTTAGTTCTGGGTCTATACTTGACTGCATAAAGAGGCTGGTTGCAGGAAAACAAGGCAGAAGTGGCAAATACAAAGTCGAATTAAGCTATAAGTGGGGAAAAATATATAAACAAGACTATACAAAACAAACACAAAATGAACAAAGAAAAATGAGGTAGCTTACAAGGGGCTTACAAGGGTACAATGGAGTAAGGGAGTATGGTGAGGCTAGGCAACCTAGGTAGTAAATGAACTCGGAGAAAAAACATATAAACAGACTATACAATACAAAAGGTATAGATATACAAAATAAAGATATAAACAAAACTATACAATACAAAAACAAAATGAACAAAAAAGAAAATTGAGGTAGATTGCTTACAAGTATTCTCAGGTACACTGAAAGTAACAATATGCTATTTGAGACACAGGCAAAGCCAGGGGTACACTGGAGTAAAGGAGTATGGCGAGGCTAGGCAAACTAGGTAATAGAAGAAATCAAAGAAAAAAGTTGAATAATAAGCATAGGACAAATTTAAGCAAATGATTGTATAATATAACTAGTTCAGTTAAGACTGTACAATTATTAAGACCTAAAGGAATAATTAAGACAATTAATTAAGTCCAGTAACAGACTAGTAAAGAGTAAATTAAAAATTCAGCTAAAAGTGAAACAAGGAGACTTAAGTTACCTAGCCCGCACTAGGTGACAAGGGGGTTAATTAAGTTGATTCATTGAGAGTGACAATAAGGTGAGGCAAACCACTTTGGGAGAGGAAAGTGTTGAGGTTCTCTTCATTAGTAATTGTAAACATTTTACCCTCAGCAGTCTTTCTCACTTTAATCAATCCATCTCTTACAAAGCACTGATGAATCGCCTCTGGGTTTTGATGACGGATTTGACGCAGGCGGTAGAGGAGTTGCTGTCTTTTCCTAGTCAAGCACTCGTTGATGTATATTCCCTTCCGTTGGGATGCAGCTGACCGAACAAGATTCGATTTCAAGGACTGGGAAGTCAGCTTCAGGCGAATTTTCCGCTGGTTTTGACCTGATGGATTCTTTTTGCCTACTCTGTAGGCAGCAATAATGTCTGTTTTATTTATAATGACCTGCAATTCGTTTTTTATGAGAGCCTGAGCTATTTCAACACATTTTTCCCCTTCACGCTCCACAGGTATATCTTGGGACGACACAATAACAGAGTCCAGCAGCTTTTGCTGATCTTGTTCTTCCTGGGAGACGGAACGTTGAGCGGATAATGTACTGATACATTCGGTCATTTTGTTGAGAGCTTCCTCTTGTTTTTTTATTGCTTCATCAGTTTTCATAAGATTGTTTTTCTCACGGAGATCATTCAAGTCATGCTGGAGTTGTTCTTGGCTAGGCTTATAGTTTCTAATATCGTCGTGGAGGAGGGTTATTTCTTGTTGTTGACGATGGAGATTCGCACGGTTCGCTTGATTCTCATTTTGAAGACTCATCCGGGTTCGGGAGCTGGAGGTCTAGGAGGTAGTGCTATATTAATAACTGTTTTTGTAGCAAAGTGGTCACTAGTCAGAACATGATCCACTGACCAATGACACAATTCATAAATACTGGTGGAGACAAACGTGAGATCCAGCTTTCCCCCACCAGTGTGGGTTGGTTCCTTCGAATTAAGCAGACTGATTTCTGGCACTTCATCCAAAAGATGTTAAATATATCTTCCGTTGGCGTCGGTTCTTGCTGAATCAAGTAGTAATTCACTATGAGCGTTAAAGTCGCCAGAGATGATAGTAGGTGTAGTGACTGCTATTTCAAAGATTGTTGAGAGATCCATGTCATGTTCTCTCTGGCTCTTGTATACATTGAAGATGGACAGCGTTGAGTTCCTCATAGTGAGCTCCCATAATTTCGACGTTCTCGCCACAGTTGGGCAGGTCTGTGATTGCCGTGGCATTGATATGATTTCTTACTAGAATTGAAATGCCTCTGGTGCCACCTTGTACCATGGGGCAGTGGAATCCTTGATATCCTGGGATATTGATATATTTGTCAGTCCTGGTGAGTGTTTCTTGAAGTAGAACAATATCAATACTATCCTTGAGAAGCACTGCTCTGAGTGTTTGTGCTTTGCTTTTGAATCCTTGAATATTCCATTGTATAATTTTGAGATTGTCCATTTTTCCGTTATAGTGGAATCATTGAGTCCATGGTTTTTACAGTACTGGTTTTCCCGACTGTTTGTGTCTTCTTGGCTGGAGTGGAGACTTTCTTCTTGGAGGGTGAGGAGACTCCTGGTTGGACCGAAGCGCCCCTGCTACATCCAGCCACTGGGGCAGCCCATGATGCAGGGATCCTCATTCCTGCCTGGGAGGTCCCGGAGGCAACGGCAGGCATGTTCGCCCTGCCGCCCTGATCCATTCCGTTGGTGTCTTCCAGTGGAGCAGCACCCCCCCCCCCTGCCCACTCCAGTTGTTGGAGGCCCGTCCTTGCCCAGACCAAAAGAACCCGGCGTGCCAGACTGTTGCTGATCTGCCTTTATTTGAAATTGCCGAGGGGTGTACCACTGGCTTTTTACCGAGGGTCTGGTCGATTGGGGTCTAGAAGTTGCTACTTTGGGTTGCTGGGTTGATCCGGAAGCTAGTATCCTTTTTACCCTTTCTGGACATCGTTTGTTCCAGACGTGATGTGTATCCCCGCAGTTCGGGCATTTTGCTTTCGTTTGTTTGCCTTCTTTGTGCAGATTCTTGCATATGTCGGTATTGTGGAGCTCGCTACATACACCACAGCGTTCCGGGCCTCTGCAGCCTTCTTTGTGGTGGCCGAAGCGCTGACATCTGTAGCAGCGCATGGGTTCTGGGTTGTACAGTCTCAGCCTGAATTGACCATAGATGCCAACACTCAGAGTGTTGATGCGAGGTCCTTTTATTGTTACAAGAACCTGTCTTGTTTCAATATTGTTGTGCTTGCATCTTTCCGCCGTTGTGACATTAGGGCATTCTAGTAGTCTGTTTGCATGAACTTCGACTGGAAAATTTTGAACTATCATTTTGGTGATTTTTTCTTCTGGTTTCAGTTCAACTAGATGTTCTGTGTTCCTGAGGTTTGTGATTATATCCGGATTAGCTGTGGATATGTTATATCTACCTCTAATGTCGGGCTTGGCTGTAAGATCTGATCCTGGATTATTCTTTTCCAGTGCGGCAATGTAAGCATAAGTGGGACCATCTACTGGTTTTTTGGTTTTAAATATGGTCCTTGGCATTGGTTTGGGTAATGCTCTTGAGTTCTGGTTGGCTTCTAGTTTGGTTTCTTTGGGCGTTTCCTCGGTTCTTCTTCGTTTGTTTGTCTTTCTGTTGCCTACAAGTTGCCACGGTGCTTCGTTTAGGGTTGGGTCGTCTTCAGCAATTTTCCTTGCTCTTGCTACTAGATCACTGTGTCCTTCTGACGTTAATAATTCAAGAAGGATGGTTAGGAAAGTCATAACCTGGAGAGACATGGTTACACTGTACTAAAAGAGTAACTGAGAGAGTGACTGTAACTGTGTACTGCTACACTCAGCCTTGCGTTGACTTCCCTGCTAAGGCTACATATAACAGCTAAGGTCAGGTGAGTATTAGGCATAACAAGAGGCATATTAATAGGGAATTAAAAGTATCAACACATTTTTATGGGCTCACCATAGCCCGTGCTACATGGACACTTCGTTCTGAGTAGATAAATCTAAAACAAGAACAACAAACAATGTATCAACACATGACAGCATAAAACAATGGATATAAATAGGATAAGTTTAGAAAGACATGGGTAAATACTGGTTCGGTAACATGGTTGTTGATTTGTGGAACCAATTATCACGAAAAGTTGTGAAGTTCCTTGATTGTTTTAAACGTGGGTTGGACATGTATATGAGTGTGATTTGGTGGTTATAAATAGAAACTGCCTCGTATGGACCATCTGCAGTTACTTTTATTGTTATATTCATTAATTAAAGCCATGAGGCCTTTACACTTGTAGCTGGAGCAACTGTGACATCAGTAAGTGTTTCCCCATTATAAATTCCCCTTCCCCAATGCTTCCAGGGAGGATGTTATTAAACAAATAATAAAACTCAAACCAAACAAATCCCAAGCGCCGGATGAAGTGTTTGCCAGGGTGCTTAAAGCATGCGAAGAGGAGCTTTGCGAGCCACTGTCTACCATATTTAATAAATCAGTAGAGTCAAGCATAGTGCAGAGTTCTGGAAGGTTACTAAAGTGCTACCTATTTTTAAGAAAGGAGATATATCACTTACGTCAAACTATCGGGAAATTAGCCTAACGTTTATTGTGGGAAAATTACTTGAATCGATAATTTCAAATACAATTCGTGTTCATCTTGAAAAATATAAATTAATAAATGATTCGCAACATGGTTTTACAAATGGCCGTTCATGTTTAACAGATTTGCTATAATTTTATTCATGCATAGTTGAGGCAGTTGATAGCGGTAAGGATTGTAATGTTGTGTACCTTGACTTAGCAAAACTTTTGATACAGTGTCAGATGAAAGACTGATTAAAAATATGGTATTAGGGGTGCTATCTTCAGTTGGATTATTGCTCGGCTATACCAAAGGAAACAGAGAGTTAGTATAAATGGGGTCAAGTCAGAGTTGGGAAAATGTTGTAAGTAGAGTGCCTCATGGCTCTGTCCTGGGTTCCTCTGTTGTTTGTAATATATATAAATGATTTAGCTTCAGGATTGAGTTGCAACATTTGGAAATTTACCGATTATACAGAAATCGGCAAAGAAATAAACACGGAAGAAAACCCTCTTTCACTTCAAGTAGATCTAAATAGGGTTTTGAAATGGTGAAAAGATTGGCAGATGCAGTTTAATGCTGATAAATGTAAAGTTTTGAGGCTAGGTAATAATGATAGAGTTACAAGATACGAGCTAGTTGGTGTTTAGATTGCGAAAGGGATCTGGGAGTTATGATTAGTAAAAATTTAAAACGAAAAGATCAATGCATGAATGTTCGTAATAAGGCAAATAGGATACTGGGATTTATCAATCGAAGTGTTAGTAACAAGACACCTGGTGTTGTTCTTCAGCTATATCTTGTTATGGTTAGGCCCCATTTAGATTATGCAGTTCAGCTTTTGTCCCCGTACTATAGAATGGATATAAATTGACTTGAACGTGTCTAACGTAGGATGACAAAGTTAATCCCCCTAATTAGAAATCTTTATGAGTGGGATTTGGTGGTTATAAATAGTAGCTGCCTCGTATGGGCCAATAGGCCTTCTGCAGTTACCTTTATTCTTGGCCCATACGAGGCAGCTCCTAACCTATAGAATAATAGCATACAATGGAGCTGCCTCGTATGGGCCTTCTGCAGTTACCTAAGAATAAAGGTAACTGCAGAAGGTCGATTGGCCCATACGAGGCAGCTGCTATCTATAACCACCGAATCCCACTCATATACATGTCCAACCCACGTTTGAAACAGATAACCTTTATTCTTATCTTCATTAATTAAAGCCTCAGGGCTTTACACATGAAACTGGAGCAACTGTGACATCCGTAAATGCTTTCCCATTATGACTAGTCATAAATGGTCAGAACAAAAACAAATTTGATAAAAATTAAAATGTATTTGTATATTTTCACATGAAGGTAACATGTACATTAAAATATTTACTGGCCTGGGGGTAAAACAGTTCAGGTTTTCCTAGGAACTAAACCTAAAGAATATAAAAACTGTCTTGGTCCATGTGATGAAGACTTGGCTGAGTGAAGGCCTGAGGCTGGCTTCCAGCAGCAGCTTGTGGTGTGGTAGCCGCGACACTCTTGACCTGCTGGACTCCTCCGGACTCCATACTTCTCTTCATCCTGATGTCGGCCATTGTCTGTTCTATCAGGAAGGCCTCAACGATAGAACTTTTAACAAGCTTATATGGTTTCTTTTTAGAATGCCTTTTGCGAGCAATCTTCTCAGGAATATTGTTTGCTGATGCATTTTCATGGGAGAAATTCCTCCCTTCCGCCTTCTTGGCTGAAGCCTTGAGGTTGGCTTCATCAGAGCACTTGTTGACTTTAAAATGCATTAAGCGACCAGTAATTTTAACCTGTGTGAGGGCGCCTGAAGTAACACCTCGCCTCAAAGCCAGCTTCAGATGGATGTCAGCGTCCTTCTCGTTAACCGAGAAATTACAGACGACGAACTTCAGAATATCCTGATGGGAGGAGCCTTGACTATTACTAAGGAATGTGATGGCGGCAACAACCATCTCAGAATACTTGGGATGGTTCGCAGTCCTGTCCAAAACATTTTCAGATGTCTTAGTTTTGGACCTTAAGACGACCATCTTGTGGGCTATTGTAAGACTCGATGCAGACAACTCGAATTGATCCTACACTTTCAAGAGGTAAGGAGTGATTGCGTTGACTGTTGTTGTTGTTGTTAAAGATTTAGCTACTCAGACGAAGTGTCCATGTAGCACGAGCTATGGTGAGCCCGTAATTGAGTTTGGTTATACATGATTACCTTTTTCCTGTGATATTTGGGTCTAAGTTTAAAATGGAGGAGGGGATTTCTCTTTTTTCCTGTTTATTTATCGCTTCTGTTTTAGTGCACTGGTTTTAATCTTGTTTTATTAACTTTATCTTGGTGGCGGATGTAGATGCAGAATGCTCACTAATGAGTCCCATTCCTCAACGGCTTTTCTAATCATTGTAGTCGCGGTGGAATGTGCATCTAATGCAGCTGCTGTCGTTGGATTAATGTTGAGGTTGATGCCCAGGGCTTCAGTAGCTTCACATTCCAGTAAGTAGTGCAACAGTGGCGCCTCTGCTTCAGTTTCACATATGTGACACTCTTTAACTATTGGGTTCATTACCTCTCAGCAGCACTTGTAACCAAGCCTGAGTCTGTGTATGGCTACTGCAATGTCTCTGGATATCTTTTTGCCAGGCTTGAAAGAGGAGTAGCCAGTGGCTTGTTCGTACCATATCGCAATGGATCTTCCTTCCGCTATTTTGGCTCTGTGGCGATCTTTGATAGTTGAGAATATTTTCTTCTTGATTTGCTCCTTTATCTGTGAGAAACTTGGAGGTATTTGAACCTGTACAACAGGTAGAGCAGAGACAGTTTTTGCTAGTGAGTCTGCCTTTTCATTACCATCTATACCAATGTGACTTGGTATCCAATTTAGGGTGATTGACATCCCTCGATTATGGGCTTCTTTTCCTATATGTTGAATTTCTGTGAGGAGTTGTATATTATCTCTGTGCTGACTGGATAACAATGCCTGGAGCGAAGATTTAGAGTCGGTATGAATGATGACATCATGTAAATTATTATCAATTGCATATTTTATTACCTCCTTCAGGGCATATAATTCTGTTTGCAATGTTGAGCACCCACTATTCATGCTCCAGTAAGCTTCATGGTTGGTAGTGTAAACTGCTGCCCCAGCAGAACCTTTTTATTGATCAACTGATTCATCTGTGAAGATGTGAGTCGTTGTGGGTCTAGAGATAGTTTCCATTTGTTGTTCTATTACTTCCTTGAGCCTCTGCGGGTCACATGCTGATTTTTTAACTGGTAATCTTTCAAATTCAAATATTATTTGAATTTATATCCATTCTATAATATGGCGACCAAAACTGAACTGCATAATCTAAATGGATATGGAATATGGATATAGAATGGATATAAATTCACTTGAACGTGTCCAGCGTAGGATGACTAAGTTAATTAATTCCCAAATTAGAAATCTTTCATATGAAGAAAGATTAACAAAGCTTAAGTTGCATTCACTGGAAGGCGAAGAGTTACGGGTGACATGAATAGAGGTTTACAAGTGGATGAATGACATAACAAAGGGATATTAATAGGGTATTAAAAGTATCACACAGGACAGACGCGAAACAATGGGTATAAATTGGATAAGTTTAGATTTAGGAAAAACTTGGGTAATACTGGTTCAGTAACATGTTGTTGATTTGTGGAACCAATTGCCGCGTAACATTGTGGAGGTGGGGTCCCTCGATTGGTTTCAAAAGCTTGGGTTGGACATGTATATGAGCAGGATTGGGTGGTTATAAATAGGAGCTGCCTCGTATGGGCCAATAGGCCTTCTGCAGTTGCTTTGTTCTTATGTTAAATACAATAAATTTGAAGTTAGATAAAGGAGGTTAGGTCCAGGACGGTTGGGTTGAGTGCACAAACAACACTTTCCTCCCATATTTTACGATAACTTTGAAGTTAAAAAAAGGGAGGATAGGTCCTGGACGGTTGGGTTGATGTGTAAAAACAAAAACACCTACCCAACATATAGCTACAATATGAACACAATTCCAAGTTTTAAAGGAGAGGGACTGTTTGTCCATATCCCAAAAACATCACTTTTCTACGAAAATGGTTACGATGTTCAACAAAGAACTTAGCAGGTTAGACACAGTGGGATAGGTTCATATCCAAAACTTCCCTTTTCGAAGAAAATAGATTAAATATTCAACAAAGCTCCAGTACTCTTGCAAGTTAGGCACGGCATTTAGGTTCATCACCAAAAACATCACTTCTCTGAGTATATG
>WNGS01017404.1:0-14892 GCA_020271785.1 Procambarus virginalis | reverse complement strand
AAGCTATGGGTGACTGACATGACAGCTATGGGTGACGACATGACAGCTATGGGTGACTGACATGACAGTTATGGGTGACTGACATGACAACTATGAGTGACTGACGTGACAGTTATGGGTGACTGACATGACAGCTATTGGTGACTGACGTGACAGCTATGGGTGACTGAACATGACAGCTATGGGTGACTGACATTAGAGCTATGGGTGACTAACATGACAGCTATTGGTGATGGACATGATGGTTATGGGTGACTGACGTGACAGCTATTGGTGATTGACATGGACAGCTATGGTGACTGACGTGACAGCTATGAGTGACTGACATGACAGCTATGGGTGACTGACATGACAGCTATGAGTGACTGACATGACAGTTATGGGTGACTGACATGATGGTTATGGGTGACTGACATGACAAATATGAGTGACTGACGTGACAGCTATGGGTGACTGACATGAGAGCTATGGGTGACTGACATGACAGCTATGGGTGACTGACATGAGATATATGGGTAATTGACATGACAGTTATGGGTGACTGGCATGACAGCTATGGGTGACTGACATGACAACTATGGGTGACTGATATGACAACTATGGGTGACTGACATGACAACTATGGGTGACTGACATGACAGCTATGGGTGACTGACATGACAGTTATGGGTGACTGACATTACACTGTGGGTGACTGACATAACAACTATGGGTGACTGACATGACAACTATGGGTGACTGACATGACAGCTATGGGTGACTGACATGACAACTATGGGTGACTGACATGACAACTATGGGTGACTGACATGACAACTATGGGTGACTGACATGACAACAATGGTGACTGACATGACAACAACCGGGTGACTGACATAACAACTATGGACGACTGATATGACGGTTATGGGTGACTGACATGACAACTATGAGTGACTGAATGACAGCTATGGGTGACTGATATGACAACTATGGGTAACTGACATGACAACTATGGGTGACTGACATGACATATATGGGTGACTGACATGACAGCTATGGGTGACTAACATGACAGCTATGGTGACTGACATGAGAGTTATGGGTGTCTGACATGACAACTATGAATGACTGACATGACAGCTATGGGTGACTGACATGACACATATGGTTAATTGACATGACAGTTATAGGTGACTGACATGACAGCTATGGGTGACTGACATGACAGCTATGGTGACTGAAATGAAAGCTATGTGGTGACTGCCATGACAATTATGAGTGTCTGGCATGACAACTATGGGTGACTGACATGACAACTATGGGTGACTGACATGACAACTGTGGGTGACTGACATGACAACTATGGGTGACTGACATGACAGCTATGAGTGAATGACATGTCTGTTATGGGTGACTGACATTCCTGGTTGGTTGATTCCTGGTTGATGGGGTTCTGGGAGTTCTTCTACTCCCCAAGCCCGGCCCGAGGCCAGGCTCGACTGTGAGAGTTTGATCCACCAGGCTGTTGCTTGGAGCGGCCCGCAGAGCCACATACCCACCACAGCCCGGCTGATCCGGGACTTCTCTTAGGAAACAGTCCAGTTTTCTCTTGAAGATGTCCACGGTTGTTACCGGCAATATTTCTTATAGTCGCTGGGAGGACGTTGAACAACCGCGGACCTCTGATGTTTTATACATGTTCTCTGATTGTGCCTATGGCACCTCTGCTCTTCACTGGATCAATCTTGCATTTTCTTCCATATCGTTCACTCCAGTACGTTGTTATTTTACTGTGTAGATTGGGACCTGGCCCTCCAGTATTTTCCACGTGTATATTATTTGGTATCTCTCTCGTCTCCTTTCTAGAGAGTACATTTGGAGAGCTTTGAGACGATCCCAATAATTTAGGTGTTTTTATCTCGTCTATGCGTGCCGTATATGTTCTCTGTATTCCCTCTATTTCAGCAATCTCTCCTGCTCTGAAGGGGGAAGTGAGTACTGAGCAGTATTCGAGACGGGACAACACAAGTGACTTGAAGAGTACAACCATTGTGATGGGATCCCTGGATTTGAAAGTTCTCGTAATCCATCCGATCATTTTTCGGCTGATGCGATATTTGCTTGGTTATGCTCCCTAAACGTTAGATCGTCGGACATCATTATTCCCAAATCCTTGACATGCTGTTTTTCTACTATGGGAAGTTTGATTGTGTTTTGTACCCTGTATTATGTTTCAGATCCTCATTTTTGCCGTACCTGAGTACCTGAAATTTATCACTGTTAACATCATATTATTTCTGCTGCCCAATCGAAAACTTTGTTGACATCTGTTTGTAGTTTTTCAATGTCTTCAGCAGAGGTAATTTTCATGCTGATTTTTGTGTCATCTGCGAAGGATGACACGAAGCTGTGACGTGTATTTTTTGTCTATATCAGATATGAGAATAAGGAACAGTAGCGGTGCAAGGACTGTACTTGAGGTACAGAGCTTTTAACATCGCTTGGACTCGATTTTATCTGATTGACTGTTACTCTTTGTGTTCTGTTCGACAGGAAATTGAGTATCCAGCGTCCTACTTTTCCAGTTATTCCCATTGACCTCATTTTGTGAGCTATCACCCCATGGTCACATTTGTCGAAAGCCTTTGCAAAGTCTGTGTATACACATCTGCATTTTGCTTTTCTTCTAGGGCTTCTGTGATTTGTCATAGTGGTTGAGTAACTGTGACAGACATGATCTTTCCGCTCTAAAACCATGTTGTCCTGGATTGTGCAATTCCTTGTTTTCCATAAAACTAGAAATTTGATTCCTAATCACTCTTTCAAACACTTTTATTATGTGTGATGTTAGTGCAACTGGCCTATAATTTTTTGCCAAGGCTTTACTCCCCCCCTTGTGCAACGGAGCTATATCTGCAGATTTAAGTGCTGCTGGTATCTCCCCTGTATCCAGGCTCTTTCTCCATATTACGCTGAGTGCTCTCGCTACTGGTACTTTACATTTCTTTATGAATATTGAATTCCATGAGTCAGGCCCAGGGGCTGAGTGCATGGGCATATTGTCAATTTCTCTTTCAAAGTCTTCCGAGTTTGTGGTAATATCCGTTATATTATCTGCAGCTTGAATGTCATTCATAAAGAAGCTGTCTGGGTCATCAACTTTCATGTTGTTAATTGGTGTGCTAAACATAGCCTCATACTGGCTTCTTAGAATTTCACTAATCTCTTTAGTGAAATTCTAAGAAGCCAGTATGAGGCTATGTTTAGCACACCAATTAACAACATGAAAGTTGATGACCCAGACAGCTTCTTTACTGACATAACAGTTATGGGTGACTGACATGACATCTATGGAGACTGACATGACATATATGGGTAATTGACATGACAGTTATGGGTAACTGACATGACAACTATGGGGTGACTGACATGACAACTATGGGTGACTGACATGACATATATGGGTGATTGACATGACAGCTATGGGTGACTGACATGAGAGCTATGGGTGACTGACATGACAGCTATGGGTGACTGACATGAGATATATGGGCAATTGACATGACAATTATGGGTGACTGGCATGACAACTATGGGTGACTGATATGACAACTATGGTTGACTGACATGACAACTATGGGTGACTGACATGACAACTATGGGTGACTGACATGACAGCTATAGGTGACTGACATGACAGTTATGGGTGACTGACATGACAACTGTGGGTGACTGACAAACCAACTATGGGTGACTGACATGACAACTATGGGTGACTGACATGACAGCTATGGGTGACTGACATGACAACTATGGGTGACTGACATGACAACTATGGGTGACTGACATGACAACTATGGGTGACTGACATGACAACAATGGGTGACTGACATGACAACAACGGGTGACTGACATAACAACTATGGACGACTGACATGACGGTTATGGGTGACTGACATGACAACTATGAGTGACTGAATGACAGCTATTGGTGCCTGATATGACAACTATGGGTGACTGACATGACAGCTATGGGTGACTGACATGACATAAATGGGTAATTGACATGACAGTTATGGGTGACTGACATGACAACTATGGGTGACTGACATGACAACTATGGGTGACTGACATGACAGTTATGGGTGACTGACATGACATATATGGGTGACTGACATGACAGCTATGGTGACTGACATGACAGCTATGGGTGACTGACATGAGAGTTATGGGTGACTGACATGACAGCTATGAATGACTGACATGACAGCTATGGGTGACTGACATGACACATATGGTTAATTGACATGACAGTTATAGGTGACTGACATGACAGCTATGGGTGACTGACATGACAGCTATGGGTGACTGACATGAAAGCTATGGGTGACTGCCATGACAATTATGAGTGTCTGGCATGACAACTATGGGTGACTGACATGACAACTATGGGTGACTGACATGACAACTGTGGGTGACTGACATGACAACTATGGGTGACTGACATGACAGCTATGAGTGAATGACATGTCTGTTATGGGTGACTGACATAACAGTTATGGGTGACTGACATGACATCTATGGAGACTGACATGACATATATGGGTTATTGACATGACAGTTATGGGTAACTGACATGACAGTTATGGGTGACTAACATGACAGCTATAGGTGACTGATATGACAGCTATGGGTGACTGACATGACACATATGAATAATTGACATGACAGTTATGGGTGACTGACATGACAGCTATGGGTGACTGACATGACAACTATGGGTGACTGACATGACAACTATGGGTGAATGACATGACATTTATGGGTGACTGACATGACAGTTATGGGTGACTGACATGACAGCTATGGGGTGACTGACATGACAGCTATGGGTGACTGACATGACAGTTATGGGTGAATGACATGACAGCTATGAGTGACTGACATGACAGTTATGGGTGACTGACATGACAACTATGGGTGACTGACATGACAACTATGGGTGGCTGACATGACATATATGGGTAATTGACATGACAACTGTGAATAACTGACATGACTGACGCGAACAATGATGAGCTAGTCAGAGACATGACTCTCTCAGACACTACGTACTCGGACCACAAGCCCATTGAAGTGCAAACTACCATTTATAACGGTAGTAGGCCCAAGAGAAACAACAAGCGAGAAGGGTTATTCAATCAATTCAATTTTAATAATAAAAGGATAGACTGGGAGAAAATAAACAGGGAACTTACAAACATTCAATGGGAAAATGTTCCAAGAAATACAAATCCTACAGAAGGAATAGAAAAACTGACTTCTGAAGCATATGAAGTCTGTCTGAAACATGTTCCTTTGAGGAAAGCCAGAAAGAATCCAGTGTAGAAAGAGAAAGCAGACGACATTACAAAAGAAGGAAGACATTAACGGAAATGCTTAAGCAGACACGACTTTCCATACAAAGAAGGAATAATTTAAACAGGGAGATTGAAGAAATCGAACAGAGACTGAAACATATCAGATTGAAAAAAGGCAACTAGAACAGAAAGCAATTCACGAAATAAAGAAAAACCCAAAATATTCCTTCACATATGCTAAATCAAAAGCGAAAACCACTGCTAGTATTGGACCTATTCGTACTAGAGAAGGTTCATACACTGAGGATGACAAAGAAATTAGCGAATTCCTAAAAAAGCAGTATGAGGACATGTTTAGCACTCCAATACACAGCATGAAAGTGGAAGATCCGGACAATTTCCAAACACCTGTAAATATACCTGATATCAACACGAGCGTGGCAGATTTTGAAAGTGAAATTAAAAACATGCCCATGCACTCACCCGGGCCTGCTACACCCGGGCCTGCTACACCCAGCGACACCCAGCCCTGCTACACCCAGCGACACCCAGCCCTGCTACACCCAGCGACACCCGGGTCTGCTACACCCAGCGACACCCTGGCCTGCTACACCCAGCGACACCCGGGCCAGCTACACCCTGGCCTGCTACACCCAGCGACACCCGGCCAGCTACACCCGGGCCTGCTACACCCAGCGACACCCGGGCCAGCTACACCCGGGCCTGCTACACCCAGCGACACCCGGGCCAGCTACACCCTGGCCTGCTACACCCAGCGACACCCGGGCAAGCTACACCCGGGCCTGCTACACCAGCGACACCCGGGCCAGCTACACCCAGCGACACCCGGGCCAGCTACACCCAGTGGACTGACAAAACAACTTTGGTGACTGATATGGCTGACATTACAACTATAGTAACTGACATGACATGACAGCTAGGGGTAACTGACATGACATGACATAACAACTAGGGGGTAACTGACATGGCGACGTTGTAAGAGTAAACTAAGGCGGGGTCCAAGAGCTAACATCTGATACTGGGAATTGCTTAACAAAATTCTAATGAACATATTCTCAGAACATGAACCATTACAGACCTTAACTTGACTCTTGAACTGGTACAGAATACAGTGTATATTTCTACATAAGAATTCCTTAACAAACCCCTAATGAAACTATTTTTTGAAAATGGACTTGATAAGATTTTCAAGTCTTATCCTTATAAGACGGCCAAGGCCAAGCAAAGATATGGGGACTCTGAAAATAATTCAGTCTTAAACGTGGTACAGCTTAGCGGCAACTGAGGCCCATGATAACTGGGAATAACTGACATTATTGACATGATAACTGGGAATAACTGACATTATTGACATGATAACTGGGAATAACTGATATTATTGACATGATAACTGGGAATAACTGACATTATTGACATGATAACTGGGAATAACTGACATTATTGACATGATAACTGGGAATAACTGGCATTATTGACATGATAACTGGGAATAACTGACATTATTGACATGATAACTGGGAATAACTGACATTATTGACATGATAACTGGGAATAACTGACATTATTGACATGATAACTGGGAATAACTGACATTATTGACATGATAACTGGGAATAACTGACATTATTGACATGATAACTGGAATAACTGACATTATTGACATGATAACTGGGAATAACTGACATTATTGACATGATAACTGGGAATAACTGGCCTTATTGACATGATAACTGGGAATAACTGGCATTATTGACATGATAACTGGGAATAACTGGCATTATTGACATGATAACTGGGAATAACTGACATTATTGACATGATAACTGGGAATAACTGACATTATTGACATGATAACTGGGAATAACTGACATTATTTACATGACAACTGTTAATAACTGACATAACTATGAGTAACGTGACAACTTTAAGCGCAGTATCCACGTAATCAGTCCATAACCGATAGGTCTGGGTGCCATTCTCGCTGAAGGACACAGGTCTGTGCAAGGCTCATGACACCTGATGCCTCTGCTCACCTAACATTAAATAGTTATCTGTGAGTTAGGCAACTGTTGTGGGAGGCCTCCAGGAAAATGTCAGCAGCTGGGCCAGACCAGGCCTATCCCATTAATGACCCGCGGCCCAAACCTGATCTTAAAATTGTAATACTTTTTCAGCTGTTTAAGTAGCTTGTTTGGCCTAACCTCAAGGTGCTCAAGTTTCACTACCAAATGGTCAAGGTTGTGAGTTTAAAGTTCTTTAATTCTATTCAAACATAAAGAACACTTTTACAATTTTTGTTTACATGTAAGTGCCCAGTGAATATGTTGGAATTAATTTGTTCTGTTTTCAACATATTCATAAATGCTGATATAAGTGCTTATATGAGCATATATATATATATATATATATATATATATATATATATATATATATATATATATATATACATACATATATATATATATATATATATATATATATATATATATATATATATATATATATATATATATATATATATATATGCAACAATGATCACAAAAACACTGATCCAAGTATGCAGAATAACCACATGTGAAAAATAGAAAATGCTTAACGCGTTTTCGGCTAATTCGCCTTCATCAGAGCAAAGTAGAATGAAGATGATCTTCATCTTCATTCTACTTTGCTCTGATGAAGGCGAATTAGCCGAAAACGCGTTAAGCATTTTCTATTTTTCACATGTGGTTATTCTGCATATATATATATATATATATATATATATATATATATATATATATATATATATATATATATATATATATTATATATGTCGTACCTAGTAGCCAGAACGCACTTCTCAGCCTACTATGCAAGGCCTGATTTGCCTAATAAGCCAAGTTTTCATGAATTAATTGTTTTTCGACTACCTAACCTACCTAACCTAACCTAACCTTTTCGGCTACCTAACCTAACCTAACCGATAAAGATAGGTTAAGTTAGGTTAGGTAGGGTTGGTTAGATTCGGTCATATATCTACGTTAATTTTAACTCCAATAAAACAAAGTTGATTTCATACATAATGAAATGGGTAGCTTTATCATTTCATAAGAAAAAAATTAGAGAAAATATATTAATTCAGGAAAACTTGGCTTATTAGGCAAATCGGGCCTAGCATAGTAGGCCGAGAAGTGCGTTCTGGCTACTAGGTACGACATATATATATATATATATATATATATATATATATATATAATATATATATATATATATATATATATATATATTTTTTTTAAAGGGTACCACCACTGGTGCCAATGTGGGGACCCATAGCCTCGGAGAAGAAAATAAAACGTATTCAGAGAGAGACCTTGTGGTTTTCTCACTGAACACTAATATTTTCTTCTCCTACCACCCCCATTCTTTTGTATATACACATATATATTTGCTTTATTTGAACTTGTTACAAAAAAGGAGTTACATATAGGTTACAAAGATGGTTATCATAAGTTGTCGAGTTCCTCCAGCTCCTCAGATAGCGGGCAGGAACCCTGGATGCAGTGCGCATTTCCCCTCTGTATCGCCACGCTGAGGCGCTGGAAAAGAAAGCTGGCAGCTCTAGGGTCCCTTGTTGTTTCAATGAGCCTAGAACCCAGTTTCCTTCAAAAACTGGTAGCACTTTTACCCCAGGCGCCGAGTGTCTCAGAAGCAATGGGGACAAAATTGTAGTGTGATCCAGTTCTCTATACTTACGGGATTTGGCTGCTTCCCTGTGGGTGGCAGCGCCACCTGGTTGTGCAACACTGAGGTCAATGTAGGTGTTAGCCAGGGTTGATACGCACGTGTAGTCCCATACCAACTGCTTGCCATTCTTCCAGGGGTTCACTGTGATACCATCCGGGCGACCAATAAGAGCATCAGAGTTACGGGGCGTTAGGTAACGGGCTCTCTTTCAGCTGGGCATCCAGCTGTGGTGAGGCTCCTCTTGATGATGTCGTTAACTTCACTGTGCCTCGAGTGCCATCCTCCTGGGCTTTGGCAGAGTAGGCCATGGTGGCCGTACCTGTCAGCCACCACCTCGCCGCAAATACACCTATATCTGGTGTGGATTGGGGCAGCAAGGCGGAGGGCCACAGCAATTCGGAGGGCGTGTGGTGTGAGACGCGTGCCAGTTGCCGACATTGGGGTTGCTAACAGGAAATCCCCTGCATGTGGGGCTGCTACTGCTGTGAGGCGAGCAATGTCGTGTTGTGTTGTTGCAGCACCCAGGCGCTTTGCAGCAACTTGGTCTACAATGGGGCCATCCCAGCTGGATTGCTTGTGGGCTTTTGGGGATGGTGGTTGAGGTGATGGGCCTGCACGAGAGGCCCACTGTGGCACAGCGTGTAAAATTGGGATCATGTACACCTGCCAGCTGATGTAAGTGGGCAGGTAGAATTTCCTTCACAAGGTCGTCGGATGCTGATAAGGAGGACAGGAAGGCTGGAACAGCGATTTGCGTTGCTGTTCGAACTCCGAGGCCCCCAAGTCTTACGGGAAGAGAGGCTTGTTTCTACTGTAGGTCATCAAGAGAGAGGTTAAGGGCTTTTTCTAGCATTGATTTCAGTAACCGGTCATACTCACTTAGTTTTTGGCTACTGTAAGACGGTGAACACCTCAGAAAGTAGGTTAACCTGGGGAGGGACAGACATCTGCCCGCCAAACACACACCGAAACTACGACGTTGGTACAACGTTCGAACACGTTTTAACACCTCCTAACCAGTTATAAGAACCAATATAGCAAGTTGTGACAACGTTCTAATACGTCATAAACACGTTAAGCCAAGATATAACAACTTTATTACAAGTTGTAACAAGCGGAAAATAGAGACAGTTTCGGTTTGTGTTTCCAGGGTGGTGATGAGGTAGAATGCATCATGAGCATCAATATCCTCAATCCTCCCATCCATCCTCTTAAGGTCGGCGATTTTCTTATCAAGGACCTCATCGATGGCTTTCAACCCCAGGGGAGCCCCTAGGAGTGTGCTGTCTTCAGGTTTAGTTTTATGGATATTTGGCAGAAGACCCTCTATTCTCTCTACGATGCCCTGGTTGGAACATATTATTTCACATTTAGAAGGGTTCAGGGTGAGGCCTAAAACTGCACCTTGCTCCTGGATTTTTCTGATGTCCTCCAGGAGGGAGTCTTGGGAACCAGCTAGGGTACCATCATCCAAGAACCAGATGTTAAGCTCGCTGGACAGGACCTCTGTGACTTGTTTGATGACTAAGCAGAAAAGGAGAGGAGCATGGGGGTCACCCTGTTGGACGCCTTCCCGCGAGTCAATTTCATGTTCGCCAAAAAGTAGCTTAAGATCCATACTGTAGCATGAATGTACGAAAGGGTAGAGGGAAGGGAAATGACTATGAACCGCACGGAGTACAGCATCCCTCCGCACCAAATTGAAGGCATTTTTGAAATCTAGCTTGATAAGGGCCTTTTCGTCTGTGATGTTGGCGATGAAGGCTCGAGCTGCATGGGCTGCCGCCTCACACCCTTGTGGAATGCCAAACCCAAGCTGTTTTGGCTTCAGCATGTTGGCCGCTGCATCACTAACTGTTCTTGCAGCTGCCTTTGCGACGAGACATAAGAACATAAGAACATAAGAACAAAGGCAACTGCAGAAGGCCTATTGGCCCATACGAGGCAGCTCCTATTTACAACCACCCAATCTCACTCATATACATGTCCAACCCATGCTTGAAACAATCGAGGGACCCCACCTCCACAATGTTACGCGGCAATTGGTTCCACAAATCAACAACCCTGTTACTGAACCAGTATTTACCCAAGTCTTTCCTAAATCTAAACTTATCCAATTTATACCCATTGTTTCGCGTTCTGTCCTGTGTTGATACTTTTAATACCCTATTAATATCCCCTTTGTTATGTCCATTCATCCACTTGTAAACCTCTATCATGTCACCCCTAACTCTTCGCCTTTCCAGTGAATGCAAATTAAGCTTTGTTAATCTTTCTTCATATGAAAGATTTCTAATTTGGGGAATTAACTTAGTCATCCTACGCTGGACACGTTCAAGTGAATTTATATCCATTCTATAATATGGCGACCAAAACTGAACTGCATAATCTAAATGGGGCCTAACAGAGCAAGATATAGCTTGAGAACCACACCAGGTGTCTTGTTACTAACGCTGCGATTAATAAATCCGAGTGTCCGATTTGCCTTATTACGAACATTCATGCATTGATCCTTTTGTTTTAAATTCTTACTAATTATAACTCCCAGATCCCTTTCGCAATCCGACTTCGCAATCTCAACACCATCTAGCTCGTATCTTGTAACTCTATCATCATTACCTAGCCTCAGAACTTTACATTTATCAGCATTAAACTGCATCTGCCAGTCCTTTGACCATTTCAAAACCCTATCTAGATCAACTTGAAGTGATAGTGAGTCCTCCTCCGAATTAATTTCCCTACCGATTTTCGTATCATCGGCAAATTTGCAAATGTTGCTACTCAAACCTGAATCTAAATCATTTATATATATTATAAACAACAGAGGGCCCAGGACAGAGCCTTGAGGCACTCCACTTACAACATTTTCCCACTCTGACTTGACTCCATTTATACTAACTCTCTGTTTCCTTTGGTATAGCCATGCCCTAATCCAGCTTAATATAGCACCACCAATACCATGAGCCTCTATCTTTTTAATCAGTCTTTCATGTGGCACTGTATCAAAAGCTTTGCTAAAGTCAAGGTACACAACATCACAATCCTTACCACTATCAACTGCCTCAACTATGCTAGAATAAAAAGATAACAAATTTGTTAAACATGAACGGCCATTTATAAAACCATGTTGCGACTCAATTATTAATTTATGTTTTTCAAGATGAAGACGAATTTTATTTGCTATTATAGATTCGAGTAACTTTCCCACAATAGACGTTAGGCTAATTGGTCGATAGTTAGACGCAAGTGATCTATCTCCTTTCTTAAAAACTGGTATCACATTAGCAACTTTCCAAAACTCTGGCACTCTGCCTGACTCTATTGATTTATTAAATATGATTGACAGTGGGTCACAAAGCTCCTCTTTGCATTCTTTAAGCACCCTGGCAAACACTTCATCCGGCCCTGGGGATTTGTTTGGTTTGAGTTTTACTATTTGTTTAAGAACATCCTCCCTGGTAACTGCTAAACTCGTCAACCTGTCCTCGTTCCCACCCACATAGACTTGTTCGGCTGAAGGCATATTGTTAAGTTCCTCTTTAGTAAATACAGATACAAAATATTTATTAAAAATACTACTCATCTCTTCATCACTATCTGTTATTTGACCTGTCTCAGTTTTTAATGGACCTATCCTTTCCCTAGTCTTAGTTCGATATAACTGAAAAAACCCTTTAGGATTTGTCTTTGCTTGCCCTGCTATACGAACTTCATAGTTTCTTTTTGCTTTCCTTATCTCTTTTTTAACATTTTTAACCAGTTGTACGAATTCCTGTTCTAAAGTGACCTCCCCATTTTTAATCCTTTGTACCAAGCTCTCTTTTTACCTATAAGGTTTTTCAAATTCTTTGTTATCCACTTTGGGTCATTAGTATTCGATCTATTCAATTTGTGTGGTATACTACGTTCCTGTGCTTTGTTTAGAATATTCTTAAATAAGTTATATATTGAATCCACATCGAAATCCCCATTTACATCACCTATCGCTGGGTTCATGTCTCGCTCCAAGACCGGCCCACACCCCATACCCAAGACTTTCCAATCAATTTGACCCAAAAAATTTCTTAGGCTATTAAAATCAGCTTTTCGAAAATCTGGCACTTTAACAGAATTTTCTCCTACAGGTCTATTCCATTCTATGCTAAATCTGATTTCTTTGTGATCACTGTTCCCTAGCTCACTCCCTATTTCGATGTCATTAATTTGTGTTTCCCTGTTAGTTAACACTAAATCTAAAATATTATTTTCCCGTGTTGGTTCCTTAATGTGTTGCGTAAGAAAGCAATCGTCAATTAATTCTAGAAAATCTTCTGCTTCACTATTCCCTGTTTTGTTCAACCAGTTTATTCCACTAAAATTAAAGTCACCCATGACATAAATACTGTTAGATCTAGATGCCCTAGATATTTCATCCCATAGATGCTTTGCTTCCATTCTGTCTAAATTTGGTGGCCTATATATAACTCCTAATATAATATTATTTGCTTTTTCGTTTAATTCTATCCAAATAGTTTCTGTGTGTGGCTCAGTTTTGATTCCCTCTTTGAGACTACATTTCAAATTGTCCCTAACGTATATGGCTACTCCACCTCCTCGTCTAATATATCTATCTGTGTGAAATAGTTTAAATCCATTTATTTGATATTCAGCTAATAGTTCTCTATTATCAACATTCATCCACGTTTCGGTAAGTGCAATAATATCTATTTTTTCTGTGCAGACAAGAGCATTTAATTCGTTAATTTTATTTCTTAGACTTCTACTGTTTGTGTAATATACCCTAAGTGAATTGTTATTTTGAGGCCCTTCTCTTTCCCTGATCATTTTGCCAATTCCTTTCTCCCGCAAACACATACTTTTATTACATCCTTCCTCCAAATCAATTCCCATACCTCTATCTACTAACAGTTTAAACCCAAACAAACACCTCTAACCACTTCTTCCAACGAGTTTGCAACAGCAACAACCCCAGCTCTCGATAGATGCACCCCATCCCGAGCATACATTTCATTTCTTCCATAGAAGTGTTCCCAGTTGTCTATATAAGATATTGCATTAGATTTGCAATATCTTTCCAGCCTGCAATTGACACCAAGTGCCCTCGACATCCATTCATTTCCCACTCCCTTTCTTGGAAGAATGCCACATATGATCGGGATTCCTCCCTTGCTCCTAACTAATTCTATTGCTGTCTTGAATTTCTGTATTAGTTCCTCACTTCTAACTCTCCCAACATCATTACCCCTGCACTAATACAAATAATGGGTTTGTTCCCATTTCCCGTCATAATATCTTTCATGTTTCCAACAATATCACCAATACCAGCTCCAGGATAGCAAACCCTTAATCTGTTCCCTTTATCTCTGGCACAAAACGTTCTGTCCAAATACCTCACCTGGGAATCTCCCACAACCAAAATTCGCTTCGATCCTCCTTTTTCTTGGGGCACTTTGAGGGACCCGCGCTTCAATGTTCCTCGCCGCTATGCCCTTACCTCCACGCTGAACCATAGGTTCACCACAGCACTCGTCCTCCAACACATCAAATGCGTTTGTAATCTTTATGGTATTAGGTGTCTTTTTTGCCAAGGTCTTCTTAAGACCCCTGTCTTTTACAATATGCCAAGACGGGGTCTCCCTAATGCCGGTCTCCTCCTTTGCTTCATCCTGTCGTTGCTTAAGCTGCCTTACCTCCTCCCGCAACGAATCCAGCTCTGTCCTCAGAGCTCCAACCAGACTCACCAACTCCCTCACCAAACCCTCCATTATTGCTGAATAATATTGCTTCACTCGGAGCTCCAGCTAAC
>WNGS01017403.1:0-11510 GCA_020271785.1 Procambarus virginalis | reverse complement strand
AATGGATTTAAACTATTTCACACAGATAGATATATTAGACGAGGAGGTGGAGTAGCTATATACGTTAGGGACAGTTTGAAATGTAGTCTCAAAGAGGGAATCAAAACTGAGCCACACACAGAAACTATTTGGATAGAATTAAACGAAAAAGCAAATAATATTATAATTGGAGTTATATATAGGCCACCAAATTTAGACAGAATGGAAGCAAAGCATCTATGGGATGAAATATCTAGGGCATCTAGATCTAACAGTATTTATGTCATGGGTGACTTTAATTTGAGTGGAATAAACTGGTTGAACAAAACAGGGAATAGTGAAGCAGAAGATTTTCTAGAATTA
Source organism: Procambarus virginalis (assembly GCA_020271785.1). Classification (NCBI taxonomy): domain Eukaryota; kingdom Metazoa; phylum Arthropoda; class Malacostraca; order Decapoda; family Cambaridae; genus Procambarus; species Procambarus virginalis. The sequence goes on along the minus strand of WNGS01017403.1, from coordinate 11,168 downwards.
ATTGACGATTGCTTTCTTACGCAACACATTAAGGAACCAACACGGGAAAATAATATTTTAGATTTAGTGTTAACTAACAGGGAAACACAAATTAATGACATCGAAATAGGGAGTGAGCTAGGGAACAGTGATCACAAAGAAATCAGATTTAGCATAGAATGGAATAGACCTGTAGGAGAAAATTCTGTTAAAGTGCCAGATTTTCGAAAAGCTGATTTTAATAGCCTAAGAAATTTTTTGGGTCAAATTGATTGGAAAGTCTTGGGTATGGGGTGTGGGCCGGTCTTGGAGCGAGACATGAACCCAGCGATAGGTGATGTAAATGGGGATTTCGATGTAGATTCAATTATAACGTATTTAAGAATATTCTAAACAAAGCACAGGAACGTAGTATACCACACAAATTGAATAGATCGATTACTAATGACCCAAAGTGGATAACAAAGAATTTGAAGAATCTTATAGGTAAAAAGAGAGCTTGGTACAAAAGGATTAAAAATGGGGAGGTCACTTTAGAACAGGAATTCGTACAACTAGTTAGAAATGTTAAAAAAGAGATAAGGAAAGCAAAAAGAAACTATGAAGTTCGTATAGCAGGGCAAGCAAAGACAAATCCTAAAGGGTTTTTTCAGTTATATCGAACTAAGACTAGGGAAAGGATAGGTCCATTAAAAACTGAGACAGGTCAAATAACAGATAGTGATGAAGAGATGAGTAGTATTTTTAATAAATATTTTGTATCTGTATTTACTAAAGAGGAACTTAACAATATGCCTTCAGCCGAACAAGTCTATGTGGGTGGGGACGAGGACAGGTTGACGAGTTTAGCAGTTACCAGGGAGGATGTTCTTAAACAAATAGTAAAACTCAAACCAAACAAATCCCCAGGGCCGGATGAAGTGTTTGCCAGAGTGCTGAAAGAATGCAAAGAGGAGCTTTGTGACCCACTGTCAATCATATTTAATAAATCAATAGAGTCAGGCAGAGTGCCAGAGTTTTGGAAAGTTGCTAATGTGATACCAGTTTTTAAGAAAGGAGATAGATCACTTGCGTCTAACTATCGACCAATTAGCCTAACGTCTATTGTGGGAAAGTTACTCGAATCTATAATAGCAAATAAAATTCGTCTTCATCTTGAAAAACATAAATTAATAATTGAGTCGCAACATGGTTTTATAAATGGCCGTTCATGTTTAACAAATTTGTTATCTTTTTATTCTAGCATAGTTGAGGCAGTTGATAGTGGTAAGGATTGTGATGTTGTGTACCTTGACTTTAGCAAAGCTTTCGATACAGTGCCACATGAAAGACTGATTAAAAAGATAGAGGCTCATGGTATTGGGGGTGCTATATTAAGCTGGATTAGGGCATGGCTATACCAAAGGAAACAGAGAGTTAGTATAAATGGAGTCAAGTCAGAGTGGGAAAATGTTGTAAGTGGAGTGCCTCAAGGCTCTGTCTTGGGACCTCTGTTGTTTATAATATATATAAATGATTTAGATTCAGGTTTGAGTAGCAACATTTGCAAATTTGCCGATGATACGAAAATCGGTAGGGAAATTAATTCGGAGGAGGACTCACTATCACTTCAAGTTGATCTAGATAGGGTTTTGAAATGGTCAAAGGACTGGCAGATGCAGTTTAATGCTGATAAATGTAAAGTTCTGAGGCTAGGTAATGATGATAGAGTTACAAGATACGAGCTAGATGGTGTTGAGATTGCGAAGTCGGATTGCGAAAGGGATCTGGGAGTTATAATTAGTAAGAATTTAAAACAAAAGGATCAATGCATAAATGTTCGTAATAAGGCAAATAGGACACTCGGATTTATTAATCGCAGCGTAAGTAACAAGACACCTGGTGTGGTTCTCAAGCTATATCTTGCTCTGGTTAGGCCCCATTTAGATTATGCAGTTCAGTTTTGGTCGCCATATTATAGAATGGATATAAATTCACTTGAACGTGTCCAGCGTAGGATGACTAAGTTAATTCCCCAAATTAGAAATCTTTCATATGAAGAAAGATTAACAAAGCTTAATTTGCATTCACTGGAAAGGCGAAGAGTTAGGGGTGACATGATAGAGGTTTACAAGTGGATGAATGGACATAACAAAGGGGATATTAATAGGGTATTGAAAGTATCAACACAGGACAGAACGCGAAACAATGGGTATAAATTGGATAAGTTTAGATTTAGGAAAGACTTGGGTAAATACTGGTTCAGTAACAGGGTTGTTGATTTGTGGAACCAATTGCCGCGTAACATTGTGGAGGTGGGGTCCCTCGATTGTTTCAAGCATGGGTTGGACATGTATATGAGTGGGATTGGGTGGTTATAAATAGGAGCTGCCTCGTATGGGCCAATAGGCCTTCTGCAGTTGCCTTTGTTCTTATGTTCTTATTATAAACAACAGAGGTCCCAAGACAGAGCCTTGAGGCACTCCACTTACAACATTTTCCCACTCTGACTTGACTCCATTTATACTAACTCTCTGTTTCCTTTGGTATAGCCATGCCCTAATCCAGCTTAATATAGCACCCCCAATACCATGAGCCTCTATCTTTTTAATCAGTCTTTCATGTGGCACTGTATCGAAAGCTTTGCTAAAGTCAAGGTACACAACATCACAATCCTTACCACTAACAACTGCCTCAACTATGCTAGAATAAAAAGATAACAAATTTGTTAAACATGAACGGCCATTTATAAAACCATGTTGCGACTCAATTATTAATTTATGTTTTTCAAGATGAAGACGAATTTTATTTGCTATTATAGATTCGAGTAACTTTCCCACAATAGACGTTAGGCTAATTGGTCGATAGTTAGACGCAAGTGATCTATCTCCTTTCTTAAAAACTGGTATCACATTAGCAACTTTCCAAAACTCTGGCACTCTGCCTGACTCTATTGATTTATTAAATATGATTGACAGTGGGTCACAAAGCTCCTCTTTGCATTCTTTCAGCACTCTGGCAAACACTTCATCCGGCCCTGGGGATTTGTTTGGTTTGAGTTTTACTATTTGTTTAAGAACATCCTCCCTGGTAACTGCTAAACTCGTCAACCTGTCCTCGTCCCCACCCACATAGACTTGTTGGGCTGAAGGCATATTGTTAAGTTCCTCTTTAGTAAATACAGATACAAAATATTTATTAAAAATACTACTCATCTCTTCATCACTATCTGTTATTTGACCTGTCTCAGTTTTTAATGGACCTATCCTTTCCCTAGTCTTAGTTCGATATAACTGAAAAAAACCTTTAGGATTTGTCTTTGCTTGCCCTGCTATACGAACTTCATAGTTTCTTTTTGCTTTCCTTATCTCTTTTTTAACATTTCTAACTAGTTGTACGAATTCCTGTTCTAAAGTGACCTCCCCATTTTTAATCCTTTTGTACCAAGCTCTCTTTTTACCTATAAGATTCTTCAAATTCTTTGTTATCCACTTTGGGTCATTAGTAATCGATCTATTCAATTTGTGTGGTATACTACGTTCCTGTGCTTTGTTTAGAATATTCTTAAATACGTTATAAATTGAATCTACATCGAAATCCCCATTTACATCACCTATCGCTGGGTTCATGTCTCGCTCCAAGACCGGCCCACACCCCATACCCAAGACTTTCCAATCAATTTGACCCAAAAAATTTCTTAGGCTATTAAAATCAGCTTTTCGAAAATCTGGCACTTTAACAGAATTTTCTCCTACAGGTCTATTCCATTCTATGCCAAATCTGATTTCTTTGTGATCACTGTTCCCTAGCTCACTCCCTATTTCGATGTCATTAATTTGTGTTTCCCTGTTAGTTAACACTAAATCTAAAATATTATTTTCCCGTGTTGGTTCCTTAATGTGTTGCGTAAGAAAGCAATCGTCAATTAATTCTAGAAAATCTTCTGCTTCACTATTCCCTGTTTTGTTCAACCAGTTTATTCCACTCAAATTAAAGTCACCCATGACATAAATACTGTTAGATCTAGATGCCCTATATATTTCATCCCATAGATGCTTTGCTTCCATTCTGTCTAAATTTGGTGGCCTATATATAACTCCTATTATAATATTATTTGCTTTTTCGTTCAATTCTATCCAAATAGTTTCTGTGTGTGGCTCAGTTTTGATTCCCTCTTTGAGACTACATTTCAAATTGTCCCTAACGTATATGGCTACTCCACCTCCTCGTCTAATATATCTATCTGTGTGAAATAGTTTAAATCCATTTATTTGATATTACAACATAGAACATAAGAACATAAGAACAAAGGCAACTGCAGAAGGCCTATTGGCCCATACGAGGCAGCTCCTATTTATAACCACCCAATCCCACTCATATTCAGCTAATAGTTCTCAATTATCAACATTCATCCACGTTTCGGTAAGTGCAATAATATCTATTTTTTTCTGTGCAGACAAGAGCATTTAATTCGTTAATTTTATTTCTTAGACTTCTACTGTTTGTGTAATATACCATAAGTGAATTGTTATTTTCAGGCCCTTCTCTTTCCCTGATCATTTTGCCAATTCCTTTCTCCCGCAAACACATACTTTTATTACATCCTTCCTCCAAATCAATTCCCATACCTCTATCTACTAACAGTTTAAACCCAAACAAACACCTCTAACCACTTCATCCAACGAGTTTGCAACAGCAACAACCCCAGCTCTCGATAGATGCACCCCATCCCGAGCATGCATTTCATTTCTTCCATAGAAGTGTTCCCAGATGTCTATATAAGATATTGCATTAGATTTGCAATATCTTTCCAGCCTGCAATTGACACCAAGTGCCCTCGACATCCATTCATTTCCCACTCCCTTTCTTGGAAGAATGCCACATATGATCGGGATTCCTCCCTTGTTCCTAACTAATTCTATTGCTGTCTTGAATTTCAGTATTAGTTCCTCACTTCTAACTCTCCCAACATCATTACCCCCTACATTAATACAAATAATGGGTTTGTTCCCATTTCCCGTCATAATATCTTTTATGTTTCCAACAATATCACCAATTCCAGCTCCCGGATAGCAAACTCTTAATCTGTTCCCCCTATCTCTGGCACAAAACGTTCTGTCTAAATACCTCACCTGGGAATCTCCCACAACCAAAATTCGCTTCGGTACCTCCTTAACTTTCTGAGCACCCTGAGGGGCCCGCGCTTCGCCGCTCCTTGCTGATTTCTTTTCGGAGTGAACTGCTGGCTCACCACAGCACTCGTCCTCCAACACGGCAAATGAATTTGCTGTTTTTAGGGCGTCTGTAGGCGGCCTTGTCAAGGTCTTCTTAAGACCCCTGTCCCCAACGACTCTCCACGACGAGGTCTTGTTTATATTGGTCTTCTCCGTTTCTTCCCGACGTTTCAGCTGTCGTACCTCCTCTCGTAAGGAATCCATCTCTGCTCTCAGAGTTCCAACTAAGTTCACCAATTCCTTCAGTAATCCTTCCATTATTGCTATATTAATGTTGCTACAATCGGAGCTCCAGCTAACACAACCTCTCGAATAAGTTATATAGGTGACGTAAAAGGGGATTTCGATGTGGATTCAATATATAACTTATTTAAAAATATTCTAAACAAAGCACTGGAACGTAGTATACCATACAAATTGAACAGATCGAATACTAATGACCCAAAGTGGATAACAAAGAATTTGAAGAACCTTATAGGTAAAAAGAGAGCCTGGTACTAAAGGATTAAAAATGGGGAGGTTTCTTTAGAACAGGAATTCGTACAACTGGTTAGAAATGTTAAAAAAGAGATAAGGAAAGCAAAAAGAAACTATGAAGTTCGCATAGCAGGGCAAGCAAAGACAAATCCTAAAGGTTTTTTTCAGTTATATCGAACTAAGACTAGGGGGAAGGATAGGTCCATTAAAAACTGAGACAGGTCAAATAACGGATAATGATGAGGAGATGAGTAGTATTTTTAACAAATATTTTATATCTGTATTTACTAAAGAAGAAATTAACAATATGCCTTCAGCCGTACAAGTCTATGTGGGTGGGGACGAGGACAGGTTGACGAGTTTAGCAGTTACCAGGGAGGATGTTCTTAAACAAATAGTAAAACTAAAACCAAACAAATTCCCAGGGCCGGATGAAGTGTTTGCCAGGGTGCTTAAAGAATGCAAAGAGGAGCTTTCCTAGCCACTGTCTACCATATTTAATAAATCAATAGAGTTAGGCAGAGTGCCAGAGTCATGGAAGGTAGCTAATGTGGTACCAATTTTTAAGAAGGAGATAGATCACGAACATAATAAGAACATAAGAACAAAGGCAACTGCAGAAGGCCTATTGGCCCATACGAGGCAGCTCCTATTTATAACCACCCAATCCCACTCATATACATGTCCAACCCATGCTTGAAACAATCGAGGGACCCCACCTCCACAATGTTACGCGGCAATTGGTTCCACAAATCAACAACCCTGTTACTGAACCAGTATTTACCCAAGTCTTTCCTAAATCTAAACTTATCCAATTTATACCCATTGTTTCGCGTTCTGTCCTGTGTTGATACTTTCAATACCCTATTAATATCCCCTTTGTTATGTCCATTCATCCACTTGTAAACCTCTATCATGTCACCCCTAACTCTTCGCCTTTCCAGTGAATGCAAATTAAGCTTTGTTAATCTTTCTTCATATGAAAGATTTCTAATTTGGGGAATTAACTTAGTCATCCTACGCTGGACACGTTCAAGTGAATTTATATCCATTCTATAATATGGCGACCAAAACTGAACTGCATAATCTAAATGGGGCCTAACCAGAGCAAGATATAGCTTGAGAACCACACCAGGTGTCTTGTTACTTACGCTGCGATTAATAAATCCGAGTGTCCTATTTGCCTTATTACGAACATTTATGCATTGATCCTTTTGTTTTAAATTCTTACTAATTATAACTCCCAGATCCCTTTCGCAATCCGACTTCGCAATCTCAACACCATCTAGCTCGTATCTTGTAACTCTATCATCATTACCTAGCCTCAGAACTTTACATTTATCAGCATTAAACTGCATCTGCCAGTCCTTTGACCATTTCAAAACCCTATCTAGATCAACTTGAAGTGATAGTGAGTCCTCCTCCGAATTAATTTCCCTACCGATTTTCGTATCATCGGCAAATTTGCAAATGTTGCTACTCAAACCTGAATCTAAATCATTTATATATATTATAAACAACAGAGGTCCCAAGACAGAGCCTTGAGGCACTCCACTTACAACATTTTCCCACTCTGACTTGACTCCATTTATACTAACTCTCTGTTTCCTTTGGTATAGCCATGCCCTAATCCAGCTTAATATAGCACCCCCAATACCATGAGCCTCTATCTTTTTAATCAGTCTTTCATGTGGCACTGTATCGAAAGCTTTGCTAAAGTCAAGGTACACAACATCACAATCCTTACCACTATCAACTGCCTCAACTATGCTAGAATAAAAAGATAACAAATTTGTTAAACATGAACGGCCATTTATAAAACCATGTTGCGACTCAATTATTAATTTATGTTTTTCAAGATGAAGACGAATTTTATTTGCTATTATAGATTCGAGTAACTTTCCCACAATAGACGTTAGGCTAATTGGTCGATAGTTAGACGCAAGTGATCTATCTCCTTTCTTAAAAACTGGTATCACATTAGCAACTTTCCAAAACTCTGGCACTGTGCCTGACTCTATTGATTTATTAAATATGATTGACAGTGGGTCACAAAGCTCCTCTTTGCATTCTTTCAGCACTCTGGCAAACACTTCATCCGGCCCTGGGGATTTGTTTGGTTTGAGTTTTACTATTTGTTTAAGAACATCCTCCCTGGTAACTGCTAAACTCGTCAACCTGTCCTCGTCCCCACCCACATAGACTTGTTGGGCTGAAGGCATATTGTTAAGTTCCTCTTTAGTAAATACAGATACAAAATATTTATTAAAAATACTACTCATCTCTTCATCACTATCTGTTATTTGACCTGTCTCAGTTTTTAATGGACCTATCCTTTCCCTAGTCTTAGTTCGATATAACTGAAAAAACCCTTTAGGATTTGTCTTTGCTTGCCCTGCTATACGAACTTCATAGTTTCTTTTTGCTTTCCTTATCTCTTTTTAACATTTCTAACTAGTTGTACGAATTCCTGTTCTAAAGTGACCTCCCCATTTTTAATCCTCTTGTACCAAGCTCTCTTTTTACCTATAAGATTCTTCAAATTCTTTGTTATCCACTTTGGGTCATTAGTAATCGATCTATTCAATTTGTGTGGTATACTACGTTCCTGTGCTTTGTTTAGAATATTCTTAAATACGTTATAAATTGAATCTACATCGAAATCCCCATTTACATCACCTATCGCTGGGTTCATGTCTCGCTCCAAGACCGGCCCACACCCCATACCCAAGACTTTCCAATCAATTTGACCCAAAAATTTCTTAGGCTATTAAAATCAGCTTTTCGAAAATCTGGCACTTTAACAGAATTTTCTCCTACAGGTCTATTCCATTCTATGCCAAATCTGATTTCTTTGTGATCACTGTTCCCTAGCTCACTCCCTATTTCGATGTCATTAATTTGTGTTTCCCTGTTAGTTAACACTAAATCTAAAATATTATTTTCCCGTGTTGGTTCCTTAATGTGTTGCGTAAGAAAGCAATCGTCAATTAATTCTAGAAAATCTTCTGCTTCACTATTCCCTGTTTTGTTCAACCAGTTTATTCCACTCAAATTAAAGTCACCCATGACATAAATACTGTTAGATCTAGATGCCCTAGATATTTCATCCCATAGATGCTTTGCTTCCATTCTGTCTAAATTTGGTGGCCTATATATAACTCCAATTATAATATTATTTGCTTTTTCGTTTAATTCTATCCAAATAGTTTCTGTGTGTGGCTCAGTTTTGATTCCCTCTTTGAGACTACATTTCAAATTGTCCCTAACGTATATGGCTACTCCACCACCTCGTCTAATATATCTATCTGTGTGAAATAGTTTAAATCCATTTATTTGATATTCGGCTAATAGTTCTCTATTATCAACATTCATCCACGTTTCGGTAAGTGCAATAATATCTATTTTTTCTGTGCAGACAAGAGCATTTAATTCGTTAATTTTATTTCTTAGACTTCTACTGTTTGTGTAATATACCCTAAGTGAATTGTTATTTTGAGGCCCTTCTCTTTCCCTGATCATTTTGCCAATTCCTTTCTCCCGCAAACACATACTTTTATTACATCCTTCCTCCAAATCAATTCCCATACCTCTATCTACTAACAGTTTAAACCCAAACAAACACCTCTAACCACTTCTTCCAACGAATTTGCAACAGCAACAACCCCAGCTCTCGATAGATGCACCCCATCCCGAGCATACATTTCATTTCTTCCATAGAAGTGTTCCCAGTTGTCTATATAAGATATTGCATTAGATTTGCAATATCTTTCCAGCCTGCAATTGACACCAAGTGCCCTCGACATCCATTCATTTCCCACTCCCTTTCTTGGAAGAATGCCACATATGATCGGGATTCCTCCCTTGCTCCTAACTAATTCTATTGCTGTCTTGAATTTCAGTATTAGTTCCTCACTTCTAACTCTCCCAACATCATTACCCCCTACACTAATACAAATAATGGGTTTGCTCCCATTTCCCGTCATAATATCTTTCATGTTTCCAACAATATCACCAATACCAGCTCCAGGATAGCAAACCCTTAATCTGTTCCCTTTATCTCTGGCACAAAACGTTCTGTCCAAATACCTCACCTGGGAATCTCCCACAACCAAAATTCGCTTCGATCCTCCCTTTTCTCTTGGGGCACTTTGAGGGACCCGCGCTTCAATGTTCCTCGCCGCTATGCCCTTACCTCCACGCTGAACCATAGGTTCACCACAGCACTCGTCCTCCAACACATCAAATGAGTTTGTAATCTTTATGGTATTAGGTGTCTTTTTTGCCAAGGTCTTCTTAAGACCCCTGTCTTTTACAATATGCCAAGACGGGGTCTCCCTAATGCCGGTCTCCTCCTTTGCTTCATCCTGTCGTTGCTTAAGCTGCCTTACCTCCTCCCGCAACGAATCCAGCTCTGTCCTCAGAGCTCCAACCAGACTCACCAACTCCCTCACCAAACCTCCATTATTGCTGAATAATAATGGTCAAACTATCGGCCAATTAGCCTAACGTCTATTGTGGGAAAAGTTACTTGAATCGATAACTGGAAATACAATTCGTCTTCATCTTGAAAAACATAAATTAATAAATGAGTCGCAACATGGTTTTACAAATGGCCGTTCATGTTTAACAAATTTGCTATCTTTTTATTCCAGCATAGTTCAGGCAGTTGATAGTGGTAAAGATTGTGGTGTTGTGTAATTGACTTTAGCAAAGCTTTTGATACAGTGCCACACGAAAGACTATTAAAAAATTAGAGGCTCATGGTATTGGGGGTGCTATATTAAATGGGGTTAAGTCAGAGTGGGATAATGTTGTTAGTGGAGTGCCTCAAGGCTCTGTCCTGGGACCTCTGTTGTTTATAATATATATAAATGATTTCGATTCGGGTTTGAGTAGCAACATTTGCAAATTTGCAGTTGATACAAAAATCGGTGAAAATTAACATGAAAGAAGACTCGCTATCACTTCAAGTTGATCTAAATAGGGTTTTAAAGAGGTCAAAAGACTGGCAGATGCATTTTAATGCTAGTAAATGTAAAGTTTTGAAGCTAGGTAATGATATAGAGTTACAAGATACGAGCTAGATGGTGTTGAGATTGCGAAGTTGGATTGCGAAAGGGACCTGGGAGTTATGATTAGTAAGAATTTAATACAAAAGATCAATGCATGAATGTTCATAATAAGCAAATAGGACACTCGGATTTATTAATCGAAGCGTTAGTAACAAGACACCTGGTGTGGTTCTTCAGCTATATCTTGCTCTGGTTAGGCCCCATTTAGATTATGCAGTTCAGTTTGGTCGCCGTACTATAGAATGGATATAAATTCACTTGAACGTGTCCCAGCGTAGGATGGCAAAGTTAATTTCCCAAATCTCTCATATGAAGAAAGATTATAAAACTAAATTGCATTCACTGGAAAGGCGAAGAGTTACAGGTGACATGATAGAAGTTACAAGTGGATAAATGGACAAAGGGGATATTAATAGGTATATTA
>WNGS01017393.1:0-12449 GCA_020271785.1 Procambarus virginalis | reverse complement strand
CCCACAGGAGAGGACCAGCAATGCCCACCTCCGCAGGTCTTTGCTTCCACACTGAAGGGGTGCCACTGACTCACCTGGAAGCCCTTCAGTCAACCACGGGGAAAACTGCTATCAGCAATTCCAGCCTAGACCCGTGGAGGAGTGAGGAAGACTCGGGCTTACCTTAAACACAATGACCTCCCTGAGTCTTGCCTGCCGGACAAAGAGGTTGCAGGAACTCCTTTCCACCTGTCTTCTCTATCTTTTCTCAACAAGGTCGCCAGCTGGGTATTATATCTGCACCCAGCGATGCAGTTCAGTGGGTGTATATATGTTGTCTGTTGCCAGAGTGTTGCTACTCCCAAGATCCACTATTGGACTGTCGGCCCAGGGTACACTCCCTTGAAGGTCCGTGTGGCTTTACCTCTCTAGCCACCACGTTACTAGCACTTTCGCGCTTAGCGGACTAGCGTTAGAGTCCAATCTTTTTCTCTTGATTATGCTTAGCTGACGCACCCTCTAGTCCAACGATAAAATATTTGTATAAATTTCATTTTCTATCCGATTTTGTTGGGGATAGTTTAGAAATGTTTGCCATGAAATTTACGTTTTTTCTAATAACCGAAGAGCTTATTAAAGAAAACGGCATGGCATTGAATCCTCTTGGTATAACAATTGTATGGCGCCGATATGCCGCCGCAGGTAACACTTCAGCCACTTCCAACCGTCTTGTGGGTTGGTTGCGACATTGATTCTATATTTATATGCATATGTCCGTATAGAGAATTTTATTGCGGTTCCAATGATACCATAATCAATGATGTAGGATAAATGTGGTCATCGCAATCATTAAGAGAGTGGAAACATTTGTTGCTGTTTGGTGCTCTCGCCAAGTGATCGCAATAGATTTTTATTTGGTGTTGATATTCCTTGTGCTTTGGCAGTATTTTATATGTATGTTCTTATAGAGAATTCTATTGCGAACACAGTGATGCCAAATTTAAATACGTAGGTCTACAATTAGTGTCAGGACAGTAAAAAGAGTATACACTTTTCGCTCGTACCGCTTAAGCGCACAAGACGCCCAAAGCACACAGGGTAAGTTTTTTTATGCTTCCCAGAAAGCGCTAAAGTGCTAGTTGCCACCTTTCAGGCACTAGTACTGATCGGATGGCTAAGGATACACTTTTACATCAGTCTGTGCTGTTACCACTCTTCAGGCAATAAGAATTTCCATAGGGAACATGGTGTTCCCTAGGTGGTGCTGTGATAACCTTCGTGTATGCTCATATAGAAATATAATAATAATAATAATGGAGGCACACTTAAACACAATAATAAAATGTGTGAATTTACTTACACAAACTACATGATCACACATATGATTACAAGTGATACAAGAAAACGAAGATAATAATAACTCTGGAGACTGTCAGCAACTCTTCTGTCACGTCCTCCAGGCTCCTTCAACTGGGCAGAAAGACAGGAGTCACACACTCTCACAGAAGGGCCTCTTCACCACGTCGGCTCCTCTTCTTCACTGTCCTGCCATCCACACACACTGTCCTCTCTGACAGTCCTGGACATAAGCTGCCCTGCAGCCTATTCTGCTACTAAAGCATTAATATCCTATTTCCACATATATAAGTGAATATAATGGCCTATCTAGCCTACTCTCACAAAGGGGTAATGGGAGGGAAAATGATCTACCTTAACAATCCTTGGCTCACGACGCCTGTCCCTCGATGGTGTGAGGGTCCTATGCTTCCTGAGTCGATCCTCGGCGATCCAGGAACGTTCCCACAGGTCCTCAGGTGTCGTGAAGCCTTCGCGTCTTCGCCGTTCCAATCCCTGGGGTTCAGCTATCCCAATCCTGGTCCATCAATGGGCGCTGAGCTGATCGCTATATTCACCCACACGTTCCTTCCACGAGGCGTTGCTCCTCGCCCTAGGAACGGTGTCGTCCCTCTTACAACCTCAGTGGATGTGACCCGGTCACAGCTATGCCTGCCCGCCACACCTTTCAGGCCCTCAACGTCATGCGTCGACGCCCAGCGTCGTCACCGACAACTCTCCAAGTTTGGCACTTCTCTGCCCACTCAACTTGGTTCCTTTTTGCTTCCCAGAAGCGCGGGGCCTCCTATGTATCAGGTGGGCTGCGATGGCTAGCTCTAATCCACTGAGAAAGGCCTGTTTAGCCTCCAATCCTTGAGAGCTGACAGAGGAGCGTCCTCTCCCCTTCGCTGTCAGGTCAACTCTGACATTGGCGCCGCCCGGGTACTCGGTGACGTCACGGCGGGCTCTGATTGGTCGCCTGTGACCCGAGTCACCCAATCCGCACACGGCTAGCGTCCATTCCAAAACGTCATATTTGCAGTAGGGGATACTCTTTCATTTCTATCGGGGCACCAATTTCCCTTTACTTTCAACTTTAATGTAAGTTTCTCCCTGTAGAGAGAGTTGATATGACTCTTAAAGCTGGCAACGAAAGAGATAGGAGAGGGCACCGTAACATACCCCTCCCCTTAAAATAAGAGTCATATCGGTTAGTGAATCCGGGAGAGGGCATCTGCTACCACATTCTCCCTTCCTTTAATGTGCCTGATTTCTAGCCAGTACTCTTGTAACAGTAGGGCCCATCTTGTCAGCCTTTGGTTCGTGTTCTTCATCCTGTGCACGAACGTCAAGGGGTTATGATCGGTGAACACTTGCACCGGTCTAGTACCTCCACCCACATAGACGTCGAAATGTTTCAGTGCCAGGATCAGGGCTAGGGCTTCCTTTTCCACTGTACTATAAGCCCTCTGGTACTTTTCGAATTTCTTCGAGTAGAATGCTACTGGACGGTGAACTCCGTCCTTCTCTTGAGCTAACATGGCTCCAATCCCCACGTCGCTAGCGTCGACGTACAAGATAAAGTTCGACTCGAAGTCGGGCGAAATCAGCACTGGCGCTTCGGTTAATAACTGCTTGGTCTTCTCGAAGGACTCCTGGCATGCTTCCCCCCACCTCCATCTAACGTTCTTAGATAGCAATTCAGTCAGAGGGTGTGCCACTGTCGAGAAGTTCTTGCAAAATCCTCTGTAGTATCCGATCATCCCTAAATATCGTAACAATTCTTTTCTCGTCCTGGGATTCGGATATTCTTTGATTGCCTTCACTTTATGGTCTACCGGAGTCACCTTCCCTTGACCCACGATGAAACCTAAGTATTCTAATCGGGCCTTACCGAATTCGCTCTTGGCCAGATTTACCGTCAGGTTCGCTTCTTCCAACCGTTGGAATAACTCCGTCAGTCGATTCATGTGTTGTTTCCAGCTATCGGCGTACACCACAATATCGTCTATATACACGGCGCAACCGTCCATCCCTCTTAGCACTTCGTTCATCATCCTCTGAAAACAACTTCCGCTGTTCTTCATACCAAACGGAAGTACCTTATACTGGTACAATCCGTCTGGAGTAGCAAACGCTGAGATCTTTCTCGCACTCGGAGACAAAGGGATTTGATAGTATCCTTTCAGCAGATCGACCTTGGTGACAAACCTTGCGTTTCCCACTTGGTCGACGCAATCACTTATTCGGGGCATCGGGTGAGAATCCGACACGGTTATGGAATTCACTTTGCGATAGTCGGTGCAAAAACGATAGGATCCATCACTCTTCTTGACCAGCACACAGGGCGAGCTCCACTCACCATTGCTGGGCTCAGCGAGATCATTCGCTAGCAAATATTCCACCTCCTGTCGCATGATCTTCCTCTTTTCAGGACTCACCCGATAAGCGCTCTGCTTGATTGGCTTTCCTCCGCGCACGTCCACTTCGTGCACCACACTCTTGTGCCGTCGGGGCACATCCGTGAAGAGCGACTTGTTCCTTCGTATCAGGGTCACTAGATCTCTCCTTTTCTTCTTTATCCAGATGACGCAGCCTCTCTTCTAGATGTACCAAACTCTGTGTGTTTGACAGGCGTGTACCATCGGCGCGGGCCCACTTTCTTTCTTCTGCTGGCAACACTTGGCTCATCTCCATACACAGAGCCAATTTCCCTTCTTGCGACTGTGTTGCTCCCTTCACTCCCACACTCTCTTGCTCCTCTGGGAAGTATGGCTTCAAACGATTGATATGACATACCTGTGTCTTGTTAGGGCGATTCGGCTTACTGATCTCATAACTTACAGGACCCACACGTCGAACAACCGAGTATGGACCACCAAAGCGTGATTCCGTCACTCTACCTCTCCCAGGTAGCAACATCATCACTCTGGCTCCTGCCTCAAACTCCTTTGGGACAGCCTTCTTGTCGTACCAGATCGACATCTTCTCTTGAGCTGTCTTCAGGTGATCAGCAGCCAGCTCCTTCGCCGTTTTCAATCGTTCGTGGAATCTCCGCACATACTCTTCCACTGTTACTAATGTTTTCTCTGCCGTCAACTGCTCCTTCAGCATTAATAACGGGCTTCTTACTTCGTGCCCAAACACTAGCTGGAATGGAGAGAATCCCAGAGACTCAACTATAGCATCTCGGATCGCGAACAGGGTTGGACAGACAGCATCATCACATTCCGCTCCCTGTTCTGCACAATACACTCTTAAGATGGTCTTCAGAGTGGAATGGAACCTCTCAATCGCTCCCTGCGATTAAGGTCTATAAGGAGACGATCGTAGTTGGGCTATTCCCCAGCTCGCCATAGCTTGCCTAAACCACTTCGACTGGAAAACGCTTCCACAGTCGGACTGGATCTTCTTGGGCACACCTACCCAAGCAAAGAACCGCTGAAGGTGTCCCATGACGCATTTCGATGTCACCTTCCGCACTGGGATCGCCTCTGGAAATCTCGTCGAAGCACACATGATAGTCAATAAGTAATTATTCCCTTTTCTGGTCTTAGGTAGTGGTCCCACGACGTCGATTATTAGGCGTTCAAACGCCTGGCCGAACGCCGGAACTGGAACCAAAGGTGCTTTCGGGATGGCAGGGACGTTTTCCCCGCTCTCTGGCACGGGAAACACGTCTTGCAAATTCTTCTTACATCCGCGTCCATGCCCGGCCAATAAAAATGTTCCCGAAGCCTGCTTAAAGTCTTGGTCACTCCCAAGTGACCCGCGGGATCCACTGAGTGTGCAAGCTTCAGTACCGCGTTTCTGTACCGCGCCGGCATCACCACCTGACGCCTCACTCTCAGCACATCATCACCCGCTTCTTCCCTAACCGGTCTCCACTGCCTCATTAACACTCCCTTCTCCACGAAGAAGTGAGTTGGTGACTCGGGTCCGGCGAGACCTCCTTCAGCCTCCCGCACCAACTCAGGAAACTCTTCCCTTTGCAGCTCACCTAGACGGGTGCGGTCAATGCCTAGAGGACTGGTGAGAGTAACTTCCCAGCAAACACAGAACGTTTGTGGACGTTTTTAAATGGTGCCACAAAGGTAATTTTGTAACTTTTAAGATAAATACGTATTTCTGACGTCCTTAAAACCATTAGATATAACTAAAAACATATATTCTTGAGACACAGGTTTCTAAGATTTATGTAAAAAATTTAAAATAATAGTGAATGCTATGGAATTGCAATGTTTTCATGCTTTATATTTAAGAATATATAATTTTCAGTCAACATTTTTTTTTTTTGTTTACTCTATGTAAACCTATCCAATTTACGTTCTTATAACATAAATATAACATTTATATGACGTCAATATAATGTTATTTACACGACATCATTACGTTATTATGATGTTATATTAACGTATAATTCCTGTATGAAAAGCAGAAAATAATTTTGAACTTTGTTTTAAACCTTGTAAAGTTACCATAAAACTTGGAATAAGTGGGTAAGCATACTTTACTTATGAAAATATAGAAACAAATCAACAAAAACATTTTAACATAAAAAACATATAGTACATAAACATAACAAATTAACTGCATGCATGGGAGTTAACTGGAACTCTGTAATATTGCATACATGAACCAATTTTTACACTTTGTTTCGAGTTCTGTTTTGTGTTGTTACTTTTAATACCCTATTAATGTCCCCTTTGTTATGTCCATTCATCCTATTGTGCACCTCTACCATATGTCACTCCTAATTCTTCGCCTTTCTAGAGAATGTAATTTAAGCTTTGACAATCTTTCTTCGTATGACAGGTTTCTAATTAGCACTTTCGCCCACTAATGACGAAGTATGGAGTCAAAATTTTAGCTGCTAAATGTCCACTAATGGAGTTTATATGCACTCGCTTTTGGCTTATACGCTTTTGGAGTTTATTTGCATTGAAACCTGTAGAAAATTCTATTGCGAACACATTGATACCAAATTGATAAACCTAGGACGAGAATTGAGGTGACAAAGTTGAAAAGAGTATTCACTCTCTGTATTAAAAGGCTCTCTAATGGAAGGCCAGGCACTGCATAGCACTCTCTTCTGGGTAACGCGGCCTGCTTTCATCACGTCAGCGGGTGGAGCGCACTGCTGTTTTTGACATTTTATGCATACACTCCCGTTGGGAATTCTATTGCGAACACATTGATACCAAAATGAAAGACCTAGGATGACAATTAAGGTGACCAAAGTGAAAAGAGTGTATACATTTTATCGCTCTTGTGCACTCCTGGGTAACACGCTCTCGCTTTCTCTGTTTGTTGCGGATGGTAAGCCGGGTTTTTTTAGTTTATATGCCTTTAGTCCTGTACAGAATTCTATTGCGAACACATTGATACCAAATTGAAAAACCTAGGACGAGAATTAAGGTAACAAAGTTGAAAAGAATATACACTTTTCAGTATTATCGCACTCTCTAATGTAATAAGCTCTTTCTGGTACCTGCCGCCTACCTTCATCTTGTCGGCGGGTGGAGCGCGATGCTGTTTTTTAAATTATATGCATATACTCCTGTTGGGAATTCTATTGCGAACACATTGATACCAAATTGAAAAACCTAGGACGAGAATTAAGGTGACAAGGTTCAAAAGACTATACACTTTTCAGTATTAGCGCCCACTACCTTGGAACATCCAAAACCACAGGAGATAGTGGAGGGCTAACTCGCCCAAAACGCAGAAGTGTTTTGGGGGATTAATTAACTTTATCCTACGCTGGACGCATTCTAGTGAATTTATATCCATTCTATAATACAGCGACCAAAAGTGAAGTGCATATATCTAAATGGAGCCATGCGAACAAGCTTAGATTCCACTTCAAATGCCTTGAAGTGAGCAAGAGTGAGTACGTGAGAGTGAGTAGGAGTGAGTGAAAGTGAGTAAGAGAATGGGAGTTAGTAAGAGTGAGAGTAAGAGTGAGTATGAGAGTGAGTAAGTGTGAGTAAGAATGAGAAAGAGTGAGAGTGATAGTGTGAGAGAGTGAGTAGGAGTGTGACAGAGAGTGAGTGAGAGTAGGAGTGAGAATGAGTAAGAGTGAGTAGGAATGAGTAAGGGTGAGTAAGAGTGAGTATGAGGTAGTGAGTATGAGAGTGTGTGAGAGTACGAGTGGGTAAGAGTGACTGAGAGTAAGAGTAAGAGTGACTGAAGGTTAACAGTGTGTAAGAGAGAGTGAGAGTGAGTAAGAGTGAGTGAGTGTGTAAGAGTAAGAGTGAGTGAGAGTAAGAGTGAGTGAGAGTAAGAGTGACTGACAGTGAATAATTGATTGAGAGTGAGTGAGAGTAAGAGTGAATAAGAGTAAGAGTATGAGAGTGGGTAGTGAGTAGGAATGAGTAAGAGTGAGTGAGAGAGAGTAAGAGTGAGAGAGTAAGAGTGACTGCATGAGAGTAAGAGTGAGTGAGTGAGTAAGAGTGACAGAGTGAGTGAGAGTAAGAGTGATTGAGAGTGGGTAAGAGTGAGTAAGAGTGAGTGAGAGTGATTGAGAGTGAGTAAGAGTGAGAGTGGGTAAGAGTGAGTAAGAGTGAGTGAGAGTGGGTAAGAGTGAGTAAGAGTGACTGAGAGTAAGAGTGAGTAAGAGTGACTTAGAGTAAGAGTGAGTAAGAGTAAGAGTAACTGAAGGTGAGTAAGAGTGACAGAGTGTGTAAGAGTGAGTGAGAGTGAGTAAGAGTGAGTGAGAGTGTGTAAGAGTGAGTGAGAAGTGAGAGTAAGAGTGAGTAAGAGTGACTGACAGTGAGTAAGTGATTGAGAGTGAGTGAGAGTAAGAGTGATTAAGAGTGAATAAGAGTATGAGAGTGGGTAAGAGTGAGTAAGAGTGAGTAGGAATGAGTGAGAGTAAGAGTGAGAGAGTAAGAGTGACTGAGAGTAAGAGTGAGTGAGTGAGTAAGAGTGATTGAGAGTGAGTGAGAGTAAGAGTGATTGAGAGTGAGTAAGAGTGATTGAGAGTGATTGAGTGTAACGGGGGGGGGGGTGGAAATGAAGTATCGAGTAAGTAAGAAGTGAGTAGGAGAAGTACGAGGTAGAAGGGTAGATAGGTAGAAGTAAAATGATAGTAGAGTAGATAGTAGAAGATGAAATAGAAAATTGCTGCCACCATCCATTCTAGATCATCTACATACAAGACAAGGAATGGAACTTGTCCGTATCAACATAATATCCTCAAGATGTTTCAAGAGGTATGCTCCCTCTGTATCATGTATTCATTAAAATCATGGAACCAGTAACCGCAGAGACTTTCTTATCTCAACTCAAAATCTCTAGGGAACAAAGTTAAACACAATTTAAATAATAACTTTCAATTATATTTCACATACTAAGTATCAATAATTTAAGCAAGTATAAATGTTCAAGCTTAATATTCAAAGTGAGTCATCATCCAAGAATTCGAGAACCCTACAACTCGACTGCCCCTGATCATCACACAACACCTGTTTAGTGAACACGACAAAGTCCCTCAATGTTCAACTCACCAAGTGTCTCCGAGTCTTAAGAGTCTCCGTGGAATAGAGAAGGGGGGGGGGTCTGTAGTTGACAGAGACTGTCCCGCCCCCGCCGGCAGACCGCCTGTCTGGACGGCTGGCCGCTGCTGTCTGTTCTTCTGTCTATGGCTCTGCTTCTGCTGTCCTTCTCCTCTCCTGAATCGATATCTCTCCGAGTATATATTGGGAAACCTAGTGGCTAACTCCGCCCACAAGTTAGATAGCCTGGGCACTCTACCAAGCCACTCCTTAAACGTCGGCATGTTTGAAGGCTACCCGGCTCAATTATAAGATTAGCGAGAGCCAGGTGAGATTCGCCTGGCTGACCTCAGGTCACTTGGTTGTCATTAACACTAGAGGTGTGAGATCCAGGCCAGACAAGCTGGCGTCTGTCAAATCCTTGTCTGTGACTCATATATCTCCATGTATGTATTAAATAAACTAAACCAAACACCTTTACAGTGTTACATCTCCCCTTCTCCCCGAAAATAAAGTTTTTGCAACACTGCTAAAGCAAGCTAGCTGTGTGCGACAACTTTATTAACGGAAAAAATTACATCCTAGCTAACAAATATACATCATCCTACTCTAAAAATGAAATATGTAGACAGGCGTCCATTGTCTCTGGCTGGGCGACGTCACTGCTTGGTCCTGTAGATAGTCCTGTACCATATTTCTTCAACACAACTGCGTCCGTCGCTTCTCCGTCGTTAACGCACAACAACTCTTGCCAACCAGGAAGCCGTTACTACTTGAACTGCGCACAGGACCGTGGAATTCGGTTGTCCCAGCTGATCTGTAATTGGCCCTACGTCAGTCACCATGAGAGACGTATATTGGGGTTCTTCACAGCTATAGGGACTACAAGTTTCGAGACCTCCATATAGTTGGCACCGTAGAAATCCCATCCTACTTCTTCCCTCCCAGTTGCTCCAGTACGCCTCCTTCAGAGAGCCACTTCTGACAGCCACATCAAGTCCGCACGACACAGGAGGAATCACTCAACAGAGCACCATGCTTGCAGGAGGGGCGGCCAGTTAAGGCAAACGATCCTGTCTTGCAATTACGCTCCATGCAATGATGCTGACATCAGCAAGGGACACTAGGCATCGTGTCTCACTCAGCTTGGTCTTATCTTCTTCTCTTCTTTCTTCTCTCTTCTTTCTTCATTCTTCTCTCTTCTCTTCTTCTCTCTCTCTTCTTCTTCTCTCTTGGGTCTTAGACAAGCGACCTGGGGTCCATTTGGGGTCTGTCCGTCCTGGGGTCCATCCTAGGTAGACCGATGTTGGTGGGACAGACTGGAGTCGTTGTTGCTCCTCTTCCATTTTTACTGGGTCGTCTGGGGTCGTCTGCAGAACGACCTGGGGTCCACTGGGGGTCCGTCCGTCCTGGGGTCCACTGGGGTCCGTCCGTCCTGGGGTCCACTGGGTAGACCATTTAACCGACCGAGAGGCTGCATCTTGGGGTCCCCCGGGGTGATGGTGGTGGTGGAGCCATGACCTCCAGGTAAGGGGCAGGTCGTCGTGGTGGTGATAAGCCCCTGAGTGTGGTACAAAGCAGCCGTCTCCCTCTTCTGTATATGTGCGCACCTCTCTCCTCGCTCCCACCTGTGAATGAACATAAAAGCGACAATACCGTGTTCCAAGCTGCTGTGTGACCCTGTAGTTAACATAGGGTTCACACAGTCTAGACATAAGGTTCTCCTCCTGGCAACAACTACACTTAAATTTTTTAAATAATCCAATTAACTCTGAATGATACTGACTTGGTGGAACAAAAACAGTAACAGAGGGAAGTTAGAGAAGAGAGAATAAGATCGTCACTACTTAAACTTGTCACTAAACGAATCTCCACAAAAATATCAATACTAATAGAGACCAAACACTAGCCTAACTTAACTGTACCGTTCTTAATCTTAAGTACTTAATTAACCGTTACTCCCACCCTTATCCTACAGTCACCTACGTGACTCGAGTGTTTCCCTCGCTTCTCTCGCGGGTCCACAACTCAAACTTTTGCCACACCCTGTGACCAGACTTCAAACGCCAGGCGTCCCTAGACGTGAGTCTACTGACATACTAAGCCTCCCCCTAGTATGCTGTACAATACCAGTACACCTCGGGTTATTGCGTTCAAATGGAGTAAAACAGTTGATCGCAATAATCTGAGCAGAACCACCACTTAAAACTACTTAAGAAATACACCTGCCACTCCCCAACTGACCTGGGGACCAGCGGAGGCTGGGTGTCCCCGTGGGACATGCGGGTCACCTGTCACACTCAGATGACCTGCACACCACCAACCGCTAAGTTCCCAACTCACCAAATATTATCACTAACATAAATCACTACACACGCAAGTTCTGGTGAACATTCCCTGAACTCCACAAAACTCACAAAATCACAAGAACACATCGCCAGAAAATCACTATCTCCTAACCTGAAAAAAAACTCGCTAACTCGCGAATCTTAAACACCTGTCAATATCTCCCTGATAGCGCCTGAGCGGCAAAAGGACACGTGGGACTGAACAATGTTAAATTAACACCTGCTACATTAACATTGTTCAACACCGCTGCCATCATTGTAACGGGGGGGGGGAAGAAGTGTTATATAGAGCGAGTAGGAAGTGAGTAGGAGAAGTAGAAGAGGTAGAAGGGTAGATAGGTAGAAGTAGGAAAGTAGATAGTAGAAGTAGAAGAGTAGATAGTAGAAGAGTAGATAGTAGAAGAAGAAATTAGAAGATGGAATAGAAAATAGGAAATGCTGCCACCATCCATTCTAGATCATTTACATACAAGACAAGGAATGGAACTTGTCTGTACCAAAAGATGTTATTACCATGTTTCAACTCTAAACATGTACTCATTAATTTCATGAACCAGTAACCGCAGAGACTTTCTTATCTCAACTCCAAATCTCTAGGGAACAAAGTTAAACACAGTTTAAATAATAACTTTCAATTATATTTCACATACTGAGTATCAATAATTTAAGCAAGTAAAATGTTCAAAGCTTAATATTCAAAGTGAGTCATCATCCAAGAATTCGAGAACCCTACAACTCGACTGCCCCTGATCATCACACAACACCTGTTTAGTGAACACGACAAAGTCCCTCAATGTTCAACTCACCAAGTGTCTCCGAGTCTTAAGAGTCTCCGTGGAATAGAGGAAGGGGGGGGGGGTCTGTAGTTGACAGAGACGGTCCCGCCCCCGCCGGCAGACCGCCTGTCTGGACGGCTGGCCGCTGCTGTCTGTTCTTCTCTCTGGCTCTGCTTCTCTGCTGTCCTTCTCCTGATCTGAATCGATATCTCTCCGAGTATATATTGGGAAACCTAGTGGCTAACTCCGCCCACAAGTTAGATAGCCTGGGGCACTCTACCAAGCCACTCCTTAAACGTCGGCATGTTTGAAGGCTACCCGGCTCAATTATAAGATTAGCGAGAGCCAGGTGAGATTCGCATGACCTGACCTCAGGTCACTCGGTGTCATTAACACTAGAGGTGTGAGATCCAGGCCAGACAAGTGGCGTCTGTCAAAATCCTTCCTGTGACTCATATATCTCCATGTATGTATTAAATAAAATTAAACCAAACACCTTTACAGTGTTACAT
>WNGS01017391.1:7255-24528 GCA_020271785.1 Procambarus virginalis | reverse complement strand
TATATATATATATATATATTATATATATATATATATATATATGTCGTACCTAGTAGCCAGAAACGCACTTCTCAGCCTACTATGCAAGGCAGGATTTGCCTAATAAGCCAAGTTTTCATGAATTTAATTTTTTTTCGACTACCTAACCTAACCTAACCTAACTTTTTCAGCTACCTAACCTAACCTACCTATAACATAGGTTAGGTTAGGTTAGGTAGGGTTGGTTAGGTTCGGTCCTATCCCTGTATATATATATTATATATATATATATATATAGATATATATATATATATATATATATATTGTCGGGGTTTCACGGTGTTCTCGTTAGAAGGGTTAAAGCAACAGTAGACTGGATCTCCTTTCCAGGTGGTTGCTCCAACAATAACCCTTACTCACCGTCGTTCGGCGGGTCTTCCCTCGATCCTCTAGGCTCCACTGCTGGCCTCGGAGAGTAACCCCAGTCGGTCTCACAACCGGCCTTTAAATTGTAAGATGAGTGGGGGCACAGATCGTTCCCTCAATCTGTGGCCCGCCCCGACACCGAACTCTTACACAGCCTTCAAGGTCGCCAACTGGTTTTTTTAGGTGTCCAGTAACACTGCAGTGGTCAGGTGTAATTGTGGCAAGAGCAAATTCCAGTAATATAGTATCAGGCAGGTCACTCTGCTTTACATCATTACACGGTCACAAGATAAATGGAGGGGGATGATATCAAACACCAAAGAGTTTTGGTATTTTACTTAAAAGACAACGAGAAATATATATGCATCAATGTATCAGGAATAATATATGACAATTGCTCCATTCATAGCATAATATTCTAGAGCGCACCAATATGGCAACATCCGGCAGCGCCACGCGTCACCTGTCAGACTCAGCTGACCGGGACCCTCGCGATCGTGGGAACAGACTAGTACTTGTTTTATAATTCTGTCACGATCCCCGTTTATTTAACTTTTTCCAAAACACTATTCAACATTCACATGGCTTACTTATGATTTCACTGGCCTCACGATCAACATCTTATTCACAATACTCTCACAGTGGCTTTTCACCGTACCAAAAGATTACTCTATCCTTAATAATATTTACTGTGAATGCACTCACTTGATCACTGAACTTTTCTTTATATCTATACTTTCTCTTAAAGAGATATCACTGGCAATCACCTCACGTATATGATATTATTCAGTACACAGTCATGTCATATATAAATCAGTAATCAAATTTCAGGCGTATATATATATACATCATGAAGATCAATACACAGGCATTTATATCAATAGATTATAGAGATCAACACATCAATATATGGTTTACTACCAATATGTATAATAATAATACTCACAGGAAATTAATAATAATAGTCACAGTAAATTCTCTGATGAATCTTGGTGCTTGCACACACCCACACATAGATATATATGTAAACTGATACTGTGAGCGCTCTGGGCAGGCTCACCACATACTGTGCTCTCTGTGACTTAAACTCAAGTGAGACTTGCTCACGACATATAAAATATCCTGACAAGAATATATATAGCTAACTAAAGGGGAAATGGGAGGGTAACTGTAAACACCTACTTCACCTATCTAGGATGACAGTTGGGTTGTAGCTCCTGGTCCAGGCTCTCGCCTCGTTCACCATCCAGAAACACAAGCCCCACGCCTTAGGATGTCGCGTCTCGCCGCTTCTGTACACTGCAGGTCCGTGCTCCTTCCTCTACAGTACGTCGCAGGGTTGAAGTCGGTCTCCTGGCCGTCAACTTTCCTCCCAACTACGGCAGCCAGCCTACGTCTCGGCGGTCGTCGTACGTTTCCCAATTAGTTCTTGTCACTGTACTCCCAGAGTAACTGCCTCTCACCACTACGAAGTCACTGTGAAGTTACCAGCCGTCCCAGACGAGGCTGCTTGAGCTCCACACGCACAGCACCCGACTTCAGAGCACTTGAAGCTCACTTCACTGTCAATTCCCTCGTCGTCTAGATATATCGCTAGGTATTTGGGAAGACTTCTCGACGTGCTTGCATCCAACTGTTGACTCGTAGGGTTCCACGAAGGTGGGGTTACTGTCAAACTTGACAGGATCGTCGATCACACGTTCAACCTGGTTGACAAGGCTGTCAACCCGGTTCACTCACGGTGGGTGGCCCGGCCACTAAGCTGTCTCTTATACTGGTGAACCGCCAATGACGACACACGTCGATGCCCGGCCCACTTCTTGCAACACACCTGTCCCTGAGCACTTGTTGCTCAATATTCTGTCAATTCCTTATCTGAGCCACTTCTGGGTTGCAGGAAGACCTCACAGAGTGCGTGCCAACAACTGGAGACGCTTAAATCCACCGGAGTTCGGTAAATCCGTCACTCTGACAGGATGACCGATCGCGCGTCCTACCTCTCGGACGTGTCGTGAAAGACTGATATCGCCTCGGCGCCAACACGGCTGGACTCCCCATGCCTATGTGACGTCACTTTTCCCAAAGTTGGTTTTCATTGGCTCCCAGTGCCACGTCGCTGACGGTGACCAATCTGGCGCCACTGACGTCACACAGTTTTGGCGGGAGAACAGACTCGCCAGCGCCATATTGGCTCCCTAAAGGGCCTATCCCACTGGCCAAAATGTTCTATTTTCGCAAATTTCTCGGCTCTTCGAGAATACTGTTCTCTCCCACACATGTTCAATTGTTGCCTGCAATGTAGAGAACACTCGGGAATAGTGGACATGACTCTTACAGCAGGCGTGGGAGAATTAGAAGGGGGGGAACACCGTCACAATATATATATATATATATATATATATATATATATATATATATATATATATATATATAATATATATATATATATATATATATATATATATATATATATATATAGGTATATATCTTATATATAGTTATTTTCAGTTGTATCTAGTCCTGGGGACCATTCAGGCTTGTTTGCATATATATATATATATATATATATATATATATATATATATATATATATATATATATATATATATATATATGTGTGTGTTTTCATTCTTTCTTTCTAGAGATAATATGTTTTTCCTTTTTTTTTACAGATTCTACACCGGTGTGCATAGACTTGGTATCCACCAGCGGTGAGAGTGACAGTGAGACAGACACGGGCAGCAGCTGTGCCAGCAGTGACATGTGAGCGGAGTCGACATTAGCATTGTCGCCTCACACCTACAACCTCGCGGGGTGGGAGGGCAGCGTTCACATGCCCACTCGTTTCCCCATTCCTCTTCCAGCCCTGTGCCTCAATCTACCAGCAGCAGCACCGAAAGTAGTGACGTTAACAACGTCACAATCCATTAGAACAACAACAACAACACCAATGACATCAACAGAGTGAGAAGTGAGAATAGCCGTGACTCGGATGACAGCTCACCCGACCTTCGCTCGTTATCATCTAACAATTCTGAGCGGATAGCACCATCAGGCGTAACAGCTGACAGCCCATCCTTGCCCATTCATGCCAGAGGGGGACTCTCACCACCACCAACTCCCCCTAGCCCTTCCCCATCTCCCCCACCACCGCTTACCCCCTCTCCCCCACCTGCCCTAGAAATTCAACCTCGACTGCTGAATCGAACTGATAACTATAATGGTGGTTATGTTCGCCTTTCATTCTCCATCCCAGACCATGTTAACACCTTCCCGGGGCTCTATCTGAGAATATACAGAGATTTTATCATTGTTGAGATACGATCCCTTTTCTCTCCTCATCATCCCTCCCTCCTAATTTACCCAGACATCACACTAATTGTGCGCAATTTAAACGCACAACAAGACGGAGAGGAGGAGGAGGACCCAGTCGATCCCATAAATAATGATGGGTTTCCCATACAAGGTGAGGGGCGAACTGTAACTTGAGAGTAAATAGATATGCTTATTAAATTTTTGTCTGACGAATTGACAGAAGAAATATCCAAATACCTGGAAGAAAAGGAGGGGTCCCATGTCTTGGTTAAGAGGCTCACAGGCTTTTACATTATCTGTGCTCAGATTGAACACCCTATAAGATGGCGCTCACATGTAGACTATCCTGAAGGTTTACGGGGAAAAAAACTGGTTTTCAATCCAGCGGGGGAGGCCGATATATGCCTTATGCAGTGCGTCGCGGCATATAAATGTTTAGCTAAGGGGATGCACTTAAATAATATCCGCGCTAGATCTGTGAATGCTAGTTGGTGTCTCATACATATTAATTGGCCAGCAGATGTTAATTCTGCAGTAACATTTGAGGACATCACTAAGGTAGAGAAAATTAATAAAGTCAATATATTCATCTATTCACTAGGAAAAGATGAAAATGTAAGACGTCAACGACACTACATTACACTAGCTAGGAAGGGAAGAGGATATACAGATGTCATACCATTGCTGATGTTGGAAGCTCAACACTTAGTACTAATAAAGGATTTTAACCAATATGTACGTAATATGCGCAGCAATCCAGATCGCATCCCAAGTCATCGCAGATTTGTCATTGTTGTTTGATATCGCTCGCAGCTGATTGCATGCAGGCTCATGAAAGTACATGTAAAGTACATCAGACTCTCAAATTTTACCCACCAGAGAGGAAGATTACTTTCCGTAACTACGGACGGGGATATGGTCCTAGTCACATGTGCTTTTATGACTTTGAGTGCATGTTAGATCGCTCTAACCCTAAAGGGATGATAGAATCACGTCACAATGCAGGAGCGTTGTGACGTGATTCTATCAATGCAAGATCAATATTGTTGAGAATGATACCTATTTAGGTAAGGATGCGGTCAATGTAACCACGCTAGAAGCGTCATGGGCTAAAATCAAGATGGGGCTATCCTATGGTCTTCATGTGTCCCTGCAACAGCAGGCCATATTTGAGACAAAAACAGTCTGTGAACTCTGAGATGAACATTTTAACGGGGACGATGTAACCAAAGTTAGACTTCACGATCACACAATAAGATTCCATAATTATAAAGCGGCTTACTGTGATAGATGTAATTTGCAGTGTATAAATTCAAACAAGTTCCTGTTTACTTTTTCTCACACCGCCTCCTATGATTTAGAAGTAATCCTAAACGAGATGAAAGATAGACCAGGGACTGAAATAGATATATTAGCTAGGGATGGATTTAAATTTATGAAAGTTGATGTGAACAACTTAAGATTTTTAGCTTGAAATAGTCACGGTATAGGGCTTAATACCCGACGCCGTGGGAATTTACGCGGTTGTAAATAATGCAACGTATAGGAGTCAGAGCTTTTCAGATAATTCTTTACATCAGCTACAGTTCTACTACAGTTAATTAATTTGGCGGCCTTATACACCCTATGTATCCCTCCAAACACCCCCCCCCCCACCCCGCTAGATGAGGGGTCATTATATACTCGTTCCAATATATCTTTCTTGCTCACCATTGGTAAACTGTCTCATAGGGCGGTTCGTGAACAATATTACCGCGTAATGTTATAGTAGAGGGAGTGTTTGAGCTCAGATCTACCAGCAAATAGCCATAAGGATAGCTAATAACTTCCTTAAATTACTCTACAAATTTCTTTAAATCCTGTTTCCAAATATTTGTCGTCCTAGTGTTTCAATTTGTGACAGGTTTCTTGATTGACTAATATGAAATGAGAAGCATTTAAACTAATATTCCTCGAATATTTACCAGGAAAAAAATATATTTTGAGTAATCGATATGACGGAAACCATGTCGGCCCCTAGTAAACATGTCTGATTCGATTTTTGAATTCGCAGACTCTGTAAAAAGGTCATCATAGACTACTAAAATATGTGACTCGTTCTTCCACAGGATCAATAATGGTTGAATGCTCGATCAGTTTCCTTTTAATTTGTGGATCTGAACGTAATTCAGAGTATCCTCCTCCGTATATAATTATTGAGGAGAACTTGTGGTGATACTTCCTTACAAGTTTACTGCACAAGCAGGATTTTCCGCTGTTTGAATTAACCAGCAATAATACCACGAGATGGTTCTCGGAATATATCAAGATGTTCCTCAGGGATTATATCACAGGAACTGTCCATGATTAATGCTTCGTTAAGACTGCTAAAACTAAAGAAATGTGGCGGTATTTACACAAACATTAGTCATTTACAGGTATTTATTCACAAAATTTATGTACAGCAGCATTAAAATTAATCATAGTTCTTCCAGTTAAAACAGTTCAATAATAATATTAAACATCCTATTCATTTAGTATAAATAGTTCCAGTCATATGTGTCATCTATCTTAATACTAACTAAATTGTACAACATAAATCCAGTGAGGGTTGAAAATTTTTTGAGCTGCAGCATCTCGTTTGCTCCAGGGGCGGAATGTTGGGTAGAGTCTCTGTGGTTGCTCTACTTCCGTATCCTCCTCCTCCATAAACTCTTCTTCCATCCCTCCCATCACCTCCTCACCCACTTCTACATCCATCTCATCATCATTGTTATTGGGAATATCAGGATGACCATACGCTAGGGACTGTGTGGGGCTTAGAATGTATCGTGAAATGCCGACAAACCTCTGCAGGTACTGCGACATGTACAGATCTTTCCTTGCACGTTACGTATAGATCTCGACACAAATCTGATAGAAGTGTTTGTTTCAAGAGTGTGCTGAAACGAGTCATGTGAGAGTCTCTCTTGTAGGTGGTATGGTACACCCTTACACTTACAAGTGAGCTCCCCATCTTGAGTGGTGAAAGAATATGTTTTAGGTCTGAAAGCAATTAATTGGTTAATAATCTTAGAGCCTATTTCTGACTTGAGCAATCCTAGTTCACCTTCACACGCTTTAGAGTAGGATGGATTTGTGTCATTAAAATTACTAAAATCCATACAGTCGAAGAGAGGAGACTTATTGAACTCTTCAAACACACCCAGACAGTCAAGTTTAATGATGAAAGAGTCTGTGTCTGTATATAATAGATTGGCTTTATCCCCATACGTCGATTTGACAACATCATACCAGGACTCATAGAGACGCCTCTTAGCAATTTGAAGTATATGATAACCAAGGTAAGGAGGAGTGTTGACTAGGAGAAACTTCTACTTGATTGTACATATCACGTGAACTAGATTTAGTAATACTTAAGAAAAGGCTCTGCTTGAAGAATGGGTTTCGAGCATGTTTCAGGAAATGACTACGATCTGTGACCAAATAGTGTTTGTTCCCATATTTTGATACATCTGTGAGACTCTTTCCATATATAGAGTTTGATACGAGTTTGAAAGCCCTTTTTTTCGCGCATTTGGTACATACACGTTCACGAACATTTGTTTCAATGAAGTCTTTAAGGTAGGTCTTCTTAGGTTTAAGTAGGTTACGCTCGAATTCGTAGATGTCGTGAACTTTAGCTACATCTAATCCAACACACATGAGCAAGTCCAGACTAACCAGGTAATCTTTCTGAGGAAGGTGAGAAGCAATTAATTTAGTGTTGTTTTTAGGCAGACTGCATCTTTCGTCTGTAAGAATATTCTTACTGTAAGGTGAAATGTGATCCTCGGTAATGCAAGTATGGGAAAGAACTAAGGGCAGTTCATCTGTATACTTTGCCACCTCCGGACTAATCAGCAGTGTATCACACAACACCCAATACCCCTTGGACCCATCGCATGGGATATTCTCCAAGCCTTGCTCTAGCAACACGTCACGTTCATTGTGAGTCAGTTTCCGAATCCCGCCACGAGGGAGCAGTTCAGTCATACACGCTCTGTAAAGACTGTTAAAATCAAGGTAGATGATGTAGCTACTATCCCCACCTAGATCTACGCCTGTATGCTGGTTCTCCACATTTGTGTACTGTCTCGTCACACTAGTGAACCCTCCTCGGAGATTCCGACGAAGTAAATCATATAACAATGGGTCTGACACAACACAAGTTCAACTTTCGATTTAAGCAAGAATGCATCCCAAGCGAATGACCTGTCACTGCTGGCACAGCTGTTGTCCGTGTCTGTCTCACTGTCACTCTCACCGCTGGTGGGTACCAAGTCTGTGCACACAGGTGTAAAATCTATAAAAAAAAAAACATATTATCTTTAGAATGAATGATATATATATATATATATATATATATATATATATATATATATATATATATATATATATATATATATATATATATATTTTAAGAAGGTGAGGGAACGGTCTCGTGGGAATTAATATGCTTAGGAAATAGACTGAAATAAGTCAGTATTAACTTACTTATGTCCCGGTGTGGGGGCTGAGCAGGTGTGTGTGGCTACGAGACCTTAACGTTGTGTTAACTGGGTGGGATAATGACTCGCAGCCCTCCATCTGTTGCCCTCGTTGAAGGGCTGGCGGATGGTCGTGAGTGACATAAGCTCTCCTTAGCAGAGTGTGGAGCGGATGGGATAATGAGTCGATAACGTCTGTATGTCGCCTCCGTCGATTGAGGTAAGGATTATAACCTGAAATGGAACAATGATATTGAGCATGGGTGTATGGGGAAAATATTATTATGCAGGTGTTTGCTTACAAGTGGGTGATGATGAAATGTAATATAGATATGAGAAGTATATATATTAAGCTTACGTTTATGCGAAGCTTCATTCCGACGCTGCCCACTTCGAGGGGTCAGTGATGTTCAGTATGGACACTTCACCGTTTTGTAAACTGAAATTGAAAAAAGAAACATATTTAAGTGTGTGGAATGTTATAGTCTGGGTAAGTAAATATTCTCACACTATAAGAGAGAATAGTTTACACATGATATTTCACCTGTGGTTGCAATAAATGAACTGTGGAATAATAAATAAGAATAAATTACGGTTATCACAGAAAATCTTCTGACATCGCTTGCATTTGATGTCGTAATAGCATAGGGGTGGTTTTGCGCAGCTCTCACATTCTAGACGACACCGTTGAGTTGGTGACGGTATATACAACACCCCGCATTTCATGCAGGCTGTTAAAGTTCTTCTTTCCATGATGTGGAGCGTTATGGTGTGGAGCGACTGAAGACTCGCAGCAAACTAACCTTGCGTTTGTGTGTGTGTGTGGAGGAAACGAACCCGGTCAATTGAGAAGTGATTGATGATGACAGGTGCGGCCTGCTCCTGGTAATATCATTGCCAGTCCTAAAACGTAAACAGCAGTGGTAGCAGTGGTAGATGGTAGATGTTCAACCCTGGCGGTGTGAACATCTACCAGATTCCCCCTGTCGACTTTGAAAAAACGATTAAGGTTGATGGGAAATATCCGTGGTGAGGGGAGGGGGATCTGTGCGACATATGACACCACCACCTTAACGCAAACACAAGCCACTCAAGCGTGGGGCGTCAAAGGGCACACACCGGTGGCTGGCGACATGGAGGTACACTGCTCCTATGTGGTCTGCTGGTGTGTGGTGAGAACCTCATGTCTATGTGGACACACATGTGATGCTGCTAAGTATGTACTGCTCTGCAAGCAAGCATGCAAGCAAGCAGGCAAGGTGTGGGAGAGACCCACCCGCACTGTTTACAGAAAAAAAACATTTACAGCTCATTGACACACACCATTTGCTGCTGAGACACTCTACCGCCAACACAGGCCTGTCTGACGTGAAAACTAATCACCGTCATTGAACACCAGCGACACAAACAGAATTGGGTGAAAAAGTTATACGTTTTTTTTCCTACATAAAACAGACCATGTTTAAGAAAATAATGAGACCCCACTATCAGACAAAAGCTACCGCCTGCTCCCCTCCCTTCTCCTCTCCCCCTATCCCCTCCTTCACAGGCCATACCCCAAACCACCCATCTTAAGAGCCTGGTCTCCTGCCCTGTCAGGGGTAGGGGGGAGGGAGGGGGGTCCCTCCCTCCTCAACATATCCTACATATTCTTATTTAACTAAATATATCTCTACGGCACATACTCATACAGATTCATCTACTACTATTGCTCACCTGTTCCTATACTTACCCTACATGACCCACATAGCCCCACATGCTGCTGCCCCACTCCAACATGATTCTACGGAGTGTCAAGTGCCGCGTGGCCGGACAGCACGTCCGCATACCCTGGGGAACCCCCAGAACCCTTGAGGACTAGACACCTGTGCACCACCTGTGCAGGGGGGGCCTAATGGGCTCACCTGCTCAGGTGGTGCGTGCGGTTCTAGTCCTCAACTTCACTACCTACATCACTGATAGACAGGTATATGTGAGAGAGGAGTGGACATATACTCCCCAGTGGAGTACCAGTGTTAATTGGCAGGGTTGGAGAAATAAAAAAATAGTTATTCAAGTTAATTAACGTCAAAGACCTTTACGAAGATCAACAAAACCCACCACGGGGTTTACTAATTCTTGCCCGTATATCATATTAATCACATTTACTGGTCATAGTTGTTAACATTAGTTAAATCTCCAATTTTATGGACTGGGATTACTCCACCTTTTTTTATTATTTAACAAAATCGGGAAGACTCAGAATCCTTATGATTCAACCCTGAACCCATAATACTTGAGACATTTTTGTTTAGAAATGTGAAATGATATTTCCAGCGACTCACAAAAGATGGTCTGGGTTCTTTGTGAGAGAAGATTTTCTCTTGAAGCCGGCTAGTCCCATCACCGCCCCTTCTGGCGGTGGAGTGAGAGATGGGAAGGGTGATGGGGGCGAGGAGGAGAAGAAGCGGTGGGAACGAGGAGAGTAATGGAGTGAAACGATGATGTAAAGATGGGACAGTGAGAAGGGTCAATGGTAAGGGTGGTGTTAGATAGGGTGTAATGGGGAGGATAGAAGTGGTGATGGGAGGGGAATATACTGTAGGGGGATCCCTTAAGCTTGGAGGGAAGGGGATACGGGGGCTGTACCCCCCCCCCCTCCATGTTTCCTCGTCCAAGGGGGGGGGGAGGCAGTGGCTGTACCCCCGTCCACGGAATACAGCGGGGTACATGGGCTGTACCCCCTGGAGGGAGACAACATGCCATGGTTTGCAGGACTCGGGGCAAGAGGGTGACAGCCACGGCTGGCAGTAAGGGTGCTCGTCAACTACCTAGAGCATGGGAAGCAGACCCATAGAGCGTCCAGAGCTCTACCAAATTTTCCTGAGGGCCACCATCTCTCTCTAGTTGCCCCGACGAGGACAGAAA
This sequence comes from Procambarus virginalis, assembly GCA_020271785.1. Lineage (NCBI taxonomy): Eukaryota > Metazoa > Arthropoda > Malacostraca > Decapoda > Cambaridae > Procambarus > Procambarus virginalis. The sequence continues at coordinate 13,393 of WNGS01017391.1, read as the reverse complement.
GCCGGCGGGTTGTCCATGGTTCCATTCTCGCGTAATGACACAAACATGTTGGTAAAGTTTTTTTTTTCACTTTATACACCTGTTCACCAAGCAGTAATTGGTATCAGGGAGTTAGCAAACTGTTGTGGGTGGCATCCTGTTGAATGTCGTCAGTAGTTCGCCTGGGGAACATTAATACACTGACAAGCATCTGATAAACGTCCCCCCCCCCCTAGTCTCACACACTAACCAAGCACACTAACCAAAACACACTAACCAAAACACACTAACCAAAACACACTAACCAAAACACACTAACCAAACACACTAACCAAAACACACTAACCAAACACACTAACCAAACACACTAACCAAAACACACTAACCAAACACACTAACCAAACACACTAACCAAAACACACTAACCAAAACACACTAACCAAACACACTAACCAAAACACACTAACCAAACACACTAACCAAAACACACTAACCAAACACACTAACCAAACACACTAACCAAACACACTAACCAAAACACACTAACCAACACACTAACCAAACACACTAACCAAAACACACTAACCAAACACACTACCAAACACACTAACCAAAACACACTAACCAAACACACTAACCAAAACACACTAACCAAACACACTAACCAAAACACACTAACCAAAACACACTAACCAAACACACTAACCAAAACACACTAACCAAACACACTAACCAAAACACACTAACCAAACACACTAACCAAACACACTAACCAAAACACACTAACCAAACACACTAACCAAACACACTAACCAAAACACACTAACCAAAACACACTAACCAAAACACACTAACCAACACACTAACCAAAACACACTAACCAAAACACACTAACCAAAACACACTAACCAAAACACACTAACCAAAACACACTAACCAAACACACTAACCAAAACACACTAACCAAAACACACTAACCAAAACACACTAACCAAAACACACTAACCAAAACACACTAACCAAAACACACTAACCAAAACACACTAACCAAAACACACTAACCAAAACACACTAGCCAAAACACACTAACCAAAACACACTAACCAAAACACACTAACCAAAACACACTAACCAAACACACTATTCTCCCTCTTTTCCCCCTCCCCCCCTCCCCCCCCCCTCCTCCCCCCCCCAAACAGCCTCCAACTCCTCCCTGTCTCCCATTACCACTTGCGAGCTTTTATCAGTCTTTCCTGTGTCTCTCTTCCACTATATGTTAACATTGTTTGGTAAGACCTTTTAAAGTATTTGTATTTCATCCATTTAACTCTTTATAATCATGTTAACTTATCTGTAGAGCCAATTTAACTTCCTTGTATATCAAGGTTAACTTAACTTTTAACCAATTTAAGTCCTCTTTATAGTCAATTTATGTTCTTTTAATTCTTAACATAACTTATTTTAATCGACAATTTAACTTGTATTTATTATTTTAACATGTCTTAATAAGCAATATAACTGCACTTAATGGAGAAACTGACTTGAATTAACCGTAAATTTAACTTAACATGAGAGACAATTTAATTTACAATTCTGCTTAGGGTTTATCAATAGATACTTTTACTCGTAATCTTAGCCAATTTAGCGTCCCGTTATTGCCAATTTAAGTTCCCACTGAATGCTTTATAAATTAATGGTTCAACCTATTTTGACAACCACATCTGACCCCACTCACAACACATGACTCTCTGTGAGTGATGGTCTCTGGAACTGCTTGGTGACCCTGGAGGGTTGGTGTGTGTGTCTGTATTCTGTTTGTGTTCTGTTTGTGTCTTGTCTGTGATCTGTTTGTGACCTGTTTGTGTCTTGTTTGAGTTTTGTGTTCTGTTTATGTCCTGTTTGTGTCTTGTTTGTGTCTTGTTTGTGTCCTGTTTGTGTCTTGTTTATGTCTTATTTATGTCCTGTTTTGTCTTCTTTGTGTTCTTTTTGTGTTCTGTTTGTGTCTTGTTTGTGTTCTGTTTGTGTTCTGTTTGTCTTCTGTTTGTCTTCTGTTTGTGTTCTGTTTGTATCTTGTTTGTATCTTGTTTGTGTCTTGTTTGTGTCTTGTGTCCTATTTGTTTTCTGTTTGTGTTCTGTGTGTGATCTGTTTGTGTCTTGTTTGTGTCCTGTTAGTTTCCTGTTTGTTTCTTGTCTGTTGCACTTTCGGTGTCTTCGACTTGTCTAACAACTGTCAAGCGCACGTATGGACAAGTTTACTCAACTCAAAATACGTCGCATTTTTTAACGGATTGGTCGAGTTCGTAAAAATACATCGTACAAATACAAATGCATTTACTGGGCCGGGGTGTTTGTCCTCGTCTCTGGCCTCTTTGTTTGTATATACAACTGTTTGCTCTTGTGTGTATATACTTGCCTGTTTGTATTTGTATTCCTGTTTGTCATGTTAAGCCAGCATGGTGTTGTTTACCAGCATGCGAGGACTGTTGAAAATAGGTATATACATATGCTGATCTTGGGCTGGTCTTAAGCTCACAGGTATACACTGATGTTAATCTTGGGCATTTAAAACACGCAAACACAAATAAGCACAAAACAAACAAGTAGGCAGGAAATGTTGGTGGCAAACAAAACACAAAGAAATGGCAGATAAAAACTCATAGACAGCGACAAATGTTAACAAAATAATACCCCAAAGGGCTAAAGAGAAACACAAACACACACACAAACAACAGATAAATCAAACAGATTTTCCTCCTGGAATCTGGAGCAAACGTCAAAAGGAAAACAGAAAACGGGAACTTTGTTTCAGGTCTAACTTCTTCATTTTTAAATAGACACCGAGGTTGTTTTTAATTGGTCATGACAATCAGAGAATATCGACGTCATCGCTCTCCATCTTCTTTTTGTCGAGCAGGACAAAAATTTAACGCCGGATCACGAAGATTTAATTGACGTTTTTGGGTCTCAAATAAAGTGTATGGAAATGAGGAGAAAGTTAATGTTTAACTCAATTCCTCGGAGTATCTCAAGAGTAATGGTGAATATGTCTCAACCTTTATGTCGTGGGGAATGGCACTGTATTGATGCTATAACTCACATGGGAGAGAGAGAGAGAGAGAGAGAGAGAGAGAGAGAGAGAGAGAGAGAGAGAGAGAGAGAGAGAGAGAGAGAGAGAGAGAGCGCGAGAGAGAGAGAGAATAATTCACGTCGTATCTGAATGTATGCTTAGTGTCTGAATCCTTCACGAATATTCAGACACAAAAGCTTGAGTGACGTTCTCACATTTGATTCTGAAAAATCAAACCGCCGGGAAAAAGCCCTAACTCTATACCCATACTGTTGGTTTCCTGTTGATGGCGACAGGATGATTGCTTGTCTCATCCAGGTGGCCCCAACTACTCGTACCTATCCTGTAATGCACCCCACGATTACTGCTTAACTCCAAAGGACCTAGTTACTACCACCGAGGGAATAGCGATATCTGGTGAAAGAAAAAGTTTTTTAACCTCAAATTACCTCGAAAGATTATTAATACCTCGTTTTGTTATAAAGCGACTTGGGAGATAGTTTAATTAGGCCATTGTAAAATAACATGTTCGTGAAGGCCTAGGCACTAAATAGGAAGGAGAGAGCGGAAGGAGTTTCCTTATGTTTCGTATCGTAGCCAGTCTTGCTGACCGGACCCTGAGACGTCTTCTCGACGTATTGAAAGCAAAAGCTACAGAAAGTAATAATCATATTGTGTAAAATTAATTAGACTAGAATGAAATATTCATAATTGTAATTAATGTCTCAGACTAATGTAAAAATAATTACCTTTAAAAAGAGATAACTGAAACAAAAAATTTACTTTAAAAAAGAGATATTGGAAACAAAAATATATTAAAAAGAGATAATTGACAAATACAAATATTTGTGGTATCCTATAAATATATTGTGGTTGTTTTTCTAACATTTAAAAATAATTGGGATTCAGTTATAATACCTAGCATATCAGATTTAGCACGAGGCTATGTATTTGTAAATTCAAGACACTTAAAACCACCTAAACCAAGCGCAGTCTCTTACACGACCAAATAATGCATGATCGATGCCTGTCCTGTTGTGACACTGTTGTGACACTTGGTGTGACACTGTTGTGACACTGTTGTGACACTGTTGTGACACTGTTGTGTCACTTGACACTGTTGTGACACTTGGTGTGACACTATTGTGACACTTGGGGTGACACTGTTGTGACACTATTGTGACACTTGGTGTGACACTGTTATAACACTTGGGGTGACACTGTTGTGAGACTTGGGGTGACACTGTTGTGACACTATTGTGACACTTGGGGTGACACTATTGTGACACTTGGGGTGACACTGTTATGACACTTGACACTGTTGTGACACTTGTCACTGTTGTGACACTGTTGTGTCACTTGACACTGTTGTGACACTTGTCACTGTTGTGACACTGTTGTGTCACTTGACACTGTTGTGACACTTGTCACTGTTGTGACACTGTTGTGTCACTTGACACTGTTGTGACACTTGGTGTGATACTTGGGGTGACACTTGGGGTGACACTTTTGTGACACTTGGGGTGACACTTGGGGTGACACTGTTGTGACACTTGTCACTGTTGTGACACTGTTGTGTCACTTGACACTGTTGTGACACTTGGTGTCAAAACGGTTTGTGACACGTGGGTAACACTGGGTTTGTATCTTAGTAGGTGAGCACTTGGGTTGACGAACGCTGTGGGGGATGTTACACTTGTGGAAGGTGACACTTGGGTGACACTGTTCGCCACTTGGGTTAACACTGTTGTGCCCACTGGGTGAAACTGTTGTGACACTTGGGTGACACTGTAATTGTGACACTTTGTGTGACGGCAATAAGTTGTTGTGACACTTGGGGTGACACTTGGGGTGACACTGTTATGATTCACCTATTTGTATTTTCGGGGGGTTGAGCTTTGGCATACTTTCGGCCCGCCTCTCCAACGTTCAAACAATCAACTTTTACTAACTACTAACTACTTTTTTTTTCCCCACCACCAAACACAACACACAGCCCAAACACACACCAGGAAGCAGCCCGTGACAGCTGACTAACTCCCGTACCTAAATTTACTGCTAGTTAACAGGGGCATCGGAGGTGAAAGAAACTTTTGCCCTTTGTATTCTGCCGGGGTGCGGGAATCGAACCCGCGCCACAGAATTACAATCCCTGCGTGCTTCCACCAGAAGCTACCTGGCCCCCGAGGCTAGCTGTTGTGGCACCCTTGGGGTGACCTATTGTGACACACATTGGGATATGACACTATATATGACACTTGTTGTGAAACTATGTAGTGACACTGGGTAGTGAAACTATTGTGCACTGGGGTGGACAACTAGTGTGCCGCATTGGTGTGAGCAATGTTATAAAGCACTGGGGGATGACACGTGGGGGTTGGGACACTTAAAGGGGTACAACACTGTTGTGACCTATGGGGTTACACTAGATATAGTGTGACACTTGTGGTGTGATACTTGTGGTGTGACACTTGTGGTGACACTGTTGTGACACTTGACACTGTTGTGACACTTGTCACTGTTGTGACACTGTTGTGTCACTTGACACTGTTGTGACACTTGGTGTGACACTGTTGTGACACTGTTGTGTCACTTGACACTGTTGTGACACTTGTCACTGTTGTGACACTGTTGTGTCACTTGACACTGTTGTGACACTTGTCACTGTTGTGACACTGTTGTGTCACTTGACACTGTTGTGACACTGTTATGACACTTGGGGTGACACTGTTGTGGCACTTGACACTGTTGTGACACTTGGTGTGATACTTGGGGTGACACTGTTGTTACACTTGGGGTGACACGGTGTTACACTGATGGTGTAACACTGTTGTGATCTGTGGTGACACTTGGGGACACTGTTTGTGACACTTTGGGGTGAAACTTGGGTTGGACCTGTTTCTGCCACTGGGTGACCTGTTGTTCCACCTTGGGGGTGACACAATGTTGTGACACTTGATAAGGGGATACCACCTGTCTATTGTGACACACACTTGGGGGACACTGTTTGTGACACTAAAAAATGAAACTAACTGATGGGTGTCACTTGGGGTGACACTGTTGTGACACTTGGTGTGACACTATTGTGAGGT
>WNGS01017380.1:0-19578 GCA_020271785.1 Procambarus virginalis | reverse complement strand
ATACCTTTTATAGTACAGTATAGGCAATGGGTATATTTTCCTCACGAACCTAGAATGTACTGCGCCTGGCCATGTGACCACTTTGTTTACTGTGAATTTCGTGCGGCTGAGAGCAATGTCTCAGAATATTAGCCAGAGAAAATCAGATTCAGACAAAAACAGATAAATTCATGATTTCAACGGTTCGTGAAAGCACCCACTGGGAATTCAACAAGTCATGCAGCATCCGCTGGAACGATGCCCTCAAGCTGCTGCACCCCCGTGCTGATTCCCACAACAGTCGTGCAGCCTCCGCCGGCAACGAATGTCTGCAAGCTATGCTGCACCCGCCGATGCTGAATTCCCATCGATAAGTGTCAGCCTCTGCCGGCAAGAATGCTCTGCAAGCTATGCTGCGCCCACCGATGCTGAATTCCCATCGACAAGTTGTGCAGCCTCCGCCGGCACGAATGCTCTGAAAGCTATGCTGCACCCGCCGATGCTGAATTCCCATCAACAAGTTGTGCAGCCTCCACCGCAACGAATGCTCTGCAAGCTATGCTGTCACCCGCCAATACTGAATTCCCATTGACAAGTTGTGCAGCCTCCACAGCTACGAGTGCTCTGCAAGCTTTGCTGCACCGCCGATGCTGAATTCCCATCAATAAGTTTGTGCAGCCTCTGCCGGCAACGAATGCTCTGCAAGCCATGTTGCACCCGCTGAGCTGAATTCCCATAAATCGTGTAGCCTCCACTAACGATATAAAATATGATTGAAAGGCATATAAATTAGTGTAAAAAGTGTTGATAGGTACAGTATTGTAAGTGTTAATGATTATTTAAGCCTTGACAAAAAGATACTGTACAGTGTAAATATACAGTAGAAATAATTTTCAATTGTGAATTAGAATTAGAACTCATATGAAATAGTAGTAAGGCTAGCTGTTGTATGAAGTGAATCCCTGAAAATAAGTGTTCATACTGTATGTACCCTGTATTTAACCCTTAACATGCTCGGGGTCTAATATCCTGCTATCCGCACAGGCGCATGTCATTTTGAAAAAAAAAAAAATTTCTTCCTAACCTGTTTATTTTGTGTTCACTGATCACGGGAAAAATAATAAAAAAATCGTAAGTGCCATATATTGCCCGCTATAGGGCGGGGAAGTCTGGCAAATTATAGGCGCTGACTCAGCATGCGTCCCAGGCGGTCTGTTGCTCGCCAGCTGTCAGGCCAGAGTTGCCACAAAGAGATAATTACCTAATTATTTCAATGTCTCTGATTGATGTTTCATAGTTTTTTGCTGTAATATTATTCAATAGTGTGTAGTTTGATATATTTATATAATAAAATGAGTGAATCATTGCTGTACTCAAAAATGGTGTGCATATTGTTGATTCAGTTATGTTCATCAATCAGTGAACAAATACTTTGTCGGTTATTACACTATAAGCACAGGTTATATATAAGTATCTGCATGTTTTGTTCACTATAACGAACCACTAAGTAGCTATTATGAGTCAAAAAGTAACGAGGAGTGACCGCCGTGTACCAGCCAGCCACTCCCGCCCTCCCTCCAGTCATCTGACTCGCCCACATTCTCCTCCCACAATACTGTTTTTGCTATAATTCACTATATACAGACGTTATATATAAGTATCTACATGTTTTGTTCACCATAACTGTACATCTAAGCTTGTATGGTGAGTAAAGTCACAAAGACATAGGACCTAACACAGTCAGCTGATGGCTGCCTCCCTCAAGGCCAGATACACTAATATTTCTCCTCCAACAATACTGTGTGGTGTTATTACGCTATATACACACATTATAAATAAATATCTACCTGTTTTATTCACCATACTTGTACAAATAAACTGGTATGGTGCCCAAAGACCATCGTGGTAACCAGTAAACAACACCGTCGTCTGCACGGTGGCATCGTGCAGACGACGCCACTGCCCTCACCAAAATGGCGGCTCCAAACCTTCTCTTGCTGTTTATACCCTCTATACGCACGTTATATATAAGTATCTACATTTGTGTTCACTATAGCGAACCACTAAGCTGGTATGCTGAGTGCAGTCAATAAAAGGTGGCCCCACAGTCAGAAAACATCGCCACCACCTTCCCTCCCACAGCATTACTCCTCCCTCCATGGCGCACAGCGCTAAATATCATCGCAATCCTGCTATTATCAGAACCCTGGTCAGTTTTATCAGTCAGGGGTCTTCTGTAATAATATCATCGCTACATAATAGCATGAACAAGTATATTTTGGCATTTTTAGGCGATGCTGTGGTCACAAGCTGAACAGCATTGCTGTTAGCTCATGCTGCGTGCGTCAGGCTTGGTTGCTCACTCAATACTGAGGCCAGTAACACCCGGGAGTTTGGCCCACGATTTTTTTTAAAAATGGCGCCTGTTTGCAAGAGCCCTGATGAAGGTGTGGTGAACCCCGTGTATCCGCTGGCCGTTTAAATCTTGCGTAGTACTCCAACACATCATATGACGTGATGCGCAGTTGATTGGAACAACGTCCAACATGTCATATGACGTGATGCGCACTTTAAGGGTTAATAAGAAAACAAAGAATTTTGCTTAATAACAATTGTTTTAAAATATTTTATTAATAATAATTTAGAATTTTCTTCATAAAACTGAATCATTTTAAAAGAAAGTTAAGATTTAATATACCACTCTGGATGATCGAGGTCGGTGGCCTGGTCGCCATGTGAGGGGCTGCCGATGCCAAAACAAACCCAATACCGACCGTCGGTAATATCGACCACCAGACCGGAATATGAGGCTTCAGATACCAATCTCCCAAACCAGTCGTTATTATCGGCAGATCAGTATAAAAGAGGTCGTTAAATTGAGTGGCTACTGATGATTTGAGTAACATTACCGGTACCGTGCAATACATTAATAGCTGTTTTCGTGTCTATCGCTAGATTTAAATGCCCTGCGCGGGATAAGGGTAGCCATCAGCGAGCCGCATCTGACCATAAACAAACGCCACCTGGTAAAAAAAAATCCAGCGTAAGCTTCCTTTGTGTACAGGCCTCGGTTACCCGGCAGACACCATGGCGAGCGCATCACGTTCCACCAACCGACCCTGCTCAACAAAGCGTTCATCACGACCTCTGACTAAGGATGGAATTAATAAGAAATTGTTCCTGGATGGTGATGAATCTGATATTGATGACTCCGACATTGATCATGACTGTACACAGCCCTCAGATGTGGATACGACCGATGATGAGTGTGAGCATGCTGGTTCCACGAGGGCTTGGAATAGCATCTTGCCCATGCCTCCTCGCCCTCATTCGACCCCACTTCGTGCCAGACCACACAGTTCATGTGCTACTTTCCAAGATATTGATGGTTTGGTCGACGAGTCTGTAGAAGGTGAATCATTTTCTGGTTTTAGTGACCTAGAATCGGAAAATGGTGTCGGTGCCGCTAGTGCCAGTGGAGAGTGTGGTGTTGCCAAGTGACATTTTGTTACGTCAGCAGCATCTGGCCAAGCCATGCGGCACCGCATGGGACCACATGGGGACGCTGATGAGCAAAGACCCTCACCATCAAGTAATTTTCTGTCACCGTCCCTGCCCGCCCCTACTGTTGCTAGACCGGCTTCAGCTCCTGGTCCACGGTTTCCTCGCTGTGGTGCCGCAATTGCCTCTCGAAAGACACCAGGTGTTTTTTTTGTGGAGTGATGGGACAGATTTTGTTCCACAAATTCCTGACTTTGATAATTCAGATGTTGGGATTACAGACCTTTTCCCTGATACATGTCCCGATATGTGTGAAATGAACTACTTTACCACATATTTTGATGAGCTGCTTATGGAATATATTGTTCAGGAAACGAACACATATGCGGCTGATTTCATTGATGAGGAGGAGTTATCTGATTTTTCACGTTTACAGTGATGGAAAGATAAGACTGTTGGTGAAATGTGAAAGTTTTTGGCACTGTGTATGATGATGAAACATTGTGTCAAACCCTGGAAACACAAACCGAAACTGTCTCTATTTTCCGCTTGTTCCAACTTGTAATAAAGTTGTTACATCTTGGTTTAACATGTTTATGACGTATTAGAACGTTGTTACAACTTGCTATATTGATTGTTATAACAGGTTAGGAAGTGTTAAAACTTGTTCGAACGTTGTACCAACGTCGTAGTTTCGGTGTGTGTTTGGCGGGAACACGTACTCGACCATTATTGGAGCAAAGACCATACTGTTCCAACACCAATGTTTGGCAAATATGTCTCCAGACAGATTTTTGATAATCCTCAGGTGTCTTCATTTTGCAAATAATGAAGACCAGACTGATGATGATAGACTTTGGCAACCCGTCCTCGCAAATTCGTATAGTCAATATTGACTTATTAAATATGTGCATAGGTGACATACTTAACATAATAGTTTCCCTTGAAAAGCTTCATAGAAAACACCGACCTTACCTAACCTACTTAGTATGTTAAGGTAAGCATCTTATTGCTTCATAATTACAATTATTACCTAACCTATACAGGCATACCTCAGTTTAAGAGTTTAATTGGTTCCTGGAGACGCCTCGTATTCCGAAAACTCGTATTCTGAAGCTAATTTCCCCATAAGAAATAATGGGAAATGAATTAATCCGTTCCTGACTACCCCAAAAACCCCATATCAAACTAAATTTTTATACCTAATTCATCTAAATAAACCTACAAAACTATGTTCAAGTTTATTACTTACCTTGCTCTTGAATGCTGTAGGCGTATGGAAGATGGTGAGGAGGGGGGAGGAGAGAGGAGTTACTGTTTGGAAGGGGAGTCCCCTTCCATTATCACATCAGGCAGTGAGGACTTCACTGGTATGCATACTCTGGCACATTTTGCCCGCATACCACTAGGACTTGCTTGTCTTACTAAGAATTTCTCTAAAGACACTTGTTTTTCCCTACATTTTAACACTTGTCTGTAGTAAGACATCACATTATCATTTAAAAGGTCAATGCAACGGCCTGCTACAGCTTTATCTGGGTGAGTTTTTTCAACAAAACTTTGCAGTTCTTCCCATACTTCACACATTTTCTTAATCAAGGAGGGACATCCTCTACTGCCTCTACTCACAGCTATTTTCTTAGGTTGAACCTTATCAATGGCTTTCTTGAGACCCATGGTGAGATATATAATAACAAATTGTATAGTCAAATGACCAAAAATCCAACAAAACACTGAAAATCCAGGTGAAGAATTGATGTGGGATAGTCACTGGGCGCGAGACAATGGTAAACTGAGGGGCTGAGGGGCGACGATCGCCGATCCGCCACGCGCTAGGTCAGCCTGTACGCGTATCAACAAACTCGTGTCCCGAGGTAACCCTCGCGTTCCGAGACATAATTTCCGAGGAAATCCTGCTCGTCTTCCGAAAAACTCGCATACAGGGACACTCGCATTCCGAGGTACCACTGTACCTATAATAGGTTAAGTAACAATTGTAATTACGAAGCTATAAGATACTTTTTTTAACATACTAAGTAGGTTAGGTAAGGTCGGTGTTTTCTATGAAGCTTTTCAAGGGAAACTATTATGTTTAGTATGTCACCTATGCACGTAACTAATAAGTCAATATTGACTATACGAATTTGCGAGGACGGGTTGACTTTGGAAGGTAAGGCACATTCTGAAAGAACTTATTGGAAAGTACAGGGATTTCTACGTACCAGCTCAGAAGCTGGTGATTGACGAATCCCTTGTGCTTTTCAAAGGATGTCTTGCCTTCAAGCAGTATATTCCATCCAAATGCCAACGATTTGGATTGAAATTCTTTGTACTCTGTGACTGTGAAACAGGAATTGTTACTCATGATAATGTATACGGGTACAAATGTAGACATTCCTGCTAATGACCAACATGGCTTCTCGGGTAGTGTTGTGAAGGCACTGCTTGCGCCATATCTGAACAAGGGCCACATATTATACACATAACTATTATACTAGTCTCTTGCTAACTAGGTTCTTTATTGATAATAGAACTGGAGTGTGTGGGGCACAGTGAAGGCAAAACGAAGGGAAATGCCAGTGTTTCACACTGCTATGCAGGTTGGTGATTGCGAGCTAAGAAAAACTGGTGCAATGCTTTCAGTGCGGTGGAAAGAAAGACAGGCATGAAGTGAACATGTTGACCACCATTCACGATGGTACAATGCTGGACAGTGGCAAGGTGAACAGAACAACAAAACAAATAATCTATAAGCCTTATTGTGTCTTGGACTATAACATCAACATGAGTTTGGTGGATAAATGTGATATGATGGTGGGGGCAGTGGAGTGTGTACGGAAAACAGTGAAGTGGACCAAGAAAATGTTTTTCCGCCTTGTTTACGTAAAAATGCTGAACAGTTGCAATATGTATCTTGTCAAAACGGGTGGTAAAAGAAATTTCCGTGCGTTCAGGTTTACTGTAGTGACACAATTACTAGAAAAGTTTGGGAAAGCAATTCCTGGCATACAGAGGCCCAATCTGAACCTTGTATTGTACCATGCTCCCACACCCAGGCTCGTTTTCAAGGATGCCTTTGTCACACACAATCTAAGGAATTTACCACCAAGTGGAAAGCGTGCAGTAGGCTAGTGCGAGTGCATTGTATGCAAGACAACAACAAAGAAGGAACAGAAACGTAAAATGGGGATGACTTGGTGCATAGCGTGTCAGGTCCCTCTGTGCTAGTCAAATATTTTGACGAGTATCACAGTCTTGATGACCTCTAAATGTCCAAGACTGGTGCAAAAACATGTAAATACAGAATAAGTGGGTGTAAATAGTGAAAATAAATCATAATAAATTGTATATTTTACTGAAAAATAAGACATTTCTGTGGAGAGCCCCTTCGGCTCCCCGGAGCTATACCGGGCTGATGTGTATATATTAGACCGTGGCAACAGTCAATTGAAGGAGTTTTAAGCCTACCGGAGACCAGAGCCAGAATCTGGCCCCCTCAAGAGAGGCACGAGGAGCAATGGCCTAAAGACACCCTTGTGTCATTGGAAGCAGTCTTTGTCTGCCATCTACCAGGTCAAGCACCCAGAAAGGTAGGAATTTCAAAACAAACTACTGCTGGTCAAAAATTGCAAACCAAAAACCAAACTAGCAAACAGAACTCCGCAATAAAAAAAAAAAGAAACAAACATGACGTCACCACAACTGCTGCCCATCCGTCTGTAAACTCCCCCCCCCCCTCCCCAGGAGGGGGACAGGGATCCCAGACCTCCACGCCGGCAAGTGTCCTCAGTTCAAGAGGCTGTTGTGTTGATGATCGATCGCTCTGGCTCCACTCTTTGCGCAGTGCTGAAGTGCAGTGTTGTTGCTTTTTTTGGTGATGTGTGACCCAGACATAACACAAGAGTACTGGGGCTGCATGCACCTAGGGCTACCTTAACTAAATGCTCCGTAAGTTCTGCCTTTGCCGGCTCAGGGTCATCTTCCTTGGGCCGTTCAGGAGCAGCTACCTCAGTGTGGTTCTGTCACTGCTCGGTGATTGCCTGCTTTTGGGGGTTCAGCTGGGGTGGTTCTTACTCCTGTTTTCCCTTGGGTAGGAGGTAGTTTCGTTGCTGGCTAGGGCACGAGGTACTGTGCAGCTGTCCGATATACGCATAGCGACCGGTTTTGTTCACCTGGAGACGTGCTTTTGCAGGGTTTTTCTTTTTGTTTTGATTTGCCTGGTGAGGATCTGCCTGGTGTGGCGGTAGGACCACTTGTAGGTTTTTGGTGGTCTAGGCAAGCACTAGGTCCCCGTGCTTGCACACGTCGCAGGGGTTCAGCTTATAGTTTGTTTACTTGGTAGCTCTGGGATAATCGGTTAGCAGTACCTTGCCTGGGCTTCCCTAAACAATCAGCCTAAGGGCCCTGGAAACTCCCATTGAGGCTCAGTGGTCCAATGTAGCAGACCTCTGAGTCTCGCCTTGCTTTGTGAGAGTTTGAAGGTTGCTCTGTTTCCTTGTCTCGGGGACACTCACCATCTGCCTCCGCCTTGCTACCTGTTGGGGTCAGTGACACCTATGACCCGGAGTCCTACGAGTGGTGTTCTCTGCTTGTACTCCAACTCACCCAGTCCACTGAGACTGATATTCTGGTACAGGCAGCTTTAGCATTGCATACGAGGTTTAGGTAGCAGCAACGTTCGAGGTTGGTTGCCTTTCTGGATGCCCCGCAGCTGCCCCGCTGAATTATACTGGTAGTGAGACTCGGGCGACTTCGGGGATTGCCAAATGGATGGGCAATGGATGTCATTCGAGCCTGGTCCTCCTGCCGGAGCTTTTGGGCCACGCCAGCGGGCCCCCCTTCATCCCTGCTTTTCCGGTGGACTCTGCTTTTCTCCCAAAGGCAGAGGGTTTGGAGGATGGCTCGGCCCTGGGTCCTGACATGGAGGATTCCGGGGCTGGGGAGGGGTTGACTGGGGGGGGGGCACTTGTCCCTGCTTTGGTGTTTGGTAGCCTCGGCACGGGGCTTGTTGTTACAGGGGGAGAGGTTTTCCTATCCCCCTCCCTGAACTATTTTGTTATGAATTCGACTCCTTCCTGGGTTCGGTTCAGAGTTCCCTTGTGTTCTTTGGTTCCCTCCTTCTGGAGGTATTTGGCTTCCCGCATCCCACCGAGGAAGGTGTGGGAGGCCCTTGCAGCCTACCTCCTGTGAAACCCGGATTACGCCTTGATAATGAAACTGCCTTCTTTTGAATTTGGCTCCTCTTTTCCTTATTGAGTGCGTTACAAGGTGCTGGAGTCTTCCTTGCTAGCAGACTGCCTTTTCTTTCGTTGAGGGCTTGGCATTCGTTCTGTCGGACTGCGCACTTGCATGGCGAGAGTTGCCTACGGTCGTTCAGGTTTTCCTGGGGGATGAGTTGGAGCACCTCAATGTGTGCTTGTTCACCCCGTCCTTGCTTATGAAGTCGGCCAGGTGTGGCTTAAAGTGCAGTTTCCCTCCCTTTCGGCATCCCTGGTGGCTGAGGATTTGTGCGTCCATGGGCACTTGGCTTTGGTTTTGCGCTTCTTTTCCCCTGCTGGAGCTGTCTTCGGACTGTCTTGTGGTGGGTGTGGAGGAGCGGGGTTCCGGGCCAGTGTCCGGTGTGCTTGCTTCGACAGCTCGGGTGCCAGCTGCCTTGGTGATGTTGTATGCGCCGTTTGAGAGAGAGGCGGTGTCTGTTCTTCGCCTCTCACCATGCGTGCTAACAGGCACTGCTCATTCATTTTTGGAATCGTCTTGGGCCTTGGGTCTGATTTTCATCCCCCTTTTTGCCCGTTGCTATTTGCAGAGTCTGCGGTGGTGCATCTTCTGCAGGCGGCTTAGTCTAGTTGATGACCTATGTTGGACTTGTAGGTTCTCCAGGGGGGGCCATGGAGGTCCTTCCCGGAAGGGGTCGTGCCAGGTCTTGGGTTCCTTCGATCGTTGTAAGCCAGTAGTGCTAGATTCGGGTCTGGCCCTCGTGCGGAGTCGTTGACTCGGTGATCGCTTCGAGCGTCAGTCGAGTTCTCATAGGGGTTGTCAGCCCTTTCACAGTTCGCCTAGTTGGCGGGTCGATGGGGAGGAGGGCTCGCGCTGTTTGTTCTCGCCTGGTCCCACGATTCGTGAGCAATTCGGGTCAATTTCTCCGGTCTGCAGTGGTGTTGCTTCTTTCCTGGGGAGGAGGGGAGCCGGTCGACCGAGCGGACTGCACGCTGGACTTGTGATCCTGTGGTCCCAGGTTTGATCCCAGGCGCCGGCGAGAAACATTGGGCAGTTTTTCACCCTATGCCCCTGTTACCTAGCAGTAAAATAGGTACCTGGGTGTTAGTCAGCTGTCACGGGCTGCTTCCTGGGGGTGGAGGACTTTCTGCTTCCTCGACTTTTGGTCGAGGATCGGGCCGCGGGGACACTAAAAAGCCGCGAAATCATCTCAAGATAACCTCAAGATTGGGTTGTTGATGCTTGGTTGGTTCGGCCGGGGGTGCATCATGTTTTCTCTGTGGCTCTTCGCCGTTATTTGTGCATTATGGCCTCTGGGGCAGAGGACGCTCTTTGGGTTGATCCAATTTCACTTCTTCCCTATTCCAGGGCGCGGGTATCCCAGGTTGTCCGCAGGATTATTCGGTCCAGCCAGCCTGCGGTCTTTCCCTGTGCCCAAGCCATTTGTAAGTTTGGCTGCTGTTTTGGTAAATTGGGTACTGGGCTATTGGAGGTCCAACAGGGTTCTGGCTGTATGTTTCCATGTTAATGTTCCTAGTCCTTCTCGGGCATGTACAGCCTTGGGTCGCAGGTTGCGGCCTGTTGTCTCGACTTTAAGTTGAGGAGCGAGTGACAACCGCCTCCCGGGGTGAATCCCTTTTCTTCTTATCTTTGCTTAGGTAGCTCCGGTGAGCCGAAGGGGCTCTCCACTGAAAACCAGTGTTGAATGTAATGAAATGCCATTTTCGGGGTGAGACCCGGAGGCTGCCTGGCATCCATCCCTCCCTCCCGTTTGGCGGTTTTTCGCGGTTTTTGATACTCAGCCTCTGAACTGAGGAGAGTTGCTGGCATAGAGGTCTGGGACAACCCCCCCCTGTCCCTCTGCTGGGGAGGGGGGGTTGCACAGACGGATGCGCAGCAATTGTGGTGACGTCATGATTGTTTCCTTGTTTTTTGATTGCGGAGTTCTGTATGCTAGTTCGGCTTTCAGTTTGCAATTTTTGACCAGCAGTAGTTTGTTTTGAAATTCCAACCTTTCTGGGTGCTTGACCTGATAGATGGCAGACAAAAACTGCTACCAATGACACCGGGGTGTTTTTAGGCCATTGCTCCTCGTGCCTCTCTTGAGGGGGGCCAGGTTCTGGCTCGTGGTCCCCGGTAGGCTTAGAACTCCTTCGATTGACTGTTGCCATTGTCTAATGTATACACATCAGCCTGGTATAGCTCGGGGAAGCCTCAGGGTCTCGCCCAGAAAATGGCATTTCATTACATTCAACTCTAGTTTTTTGTGCAAATACTTATAACACTAATATGTGGAAACAATACACATTGACAAGAGTTGTATGATAATAAATCAAGTGAGAACATATTGAGCAACACCAGTGAAAAAATGGGTGTAAAATACGCCATACTGTAAATAATACAGCGAAAATATATTTGCGGCAACTCGGGCTCCGTCTCCGCTGCGTCTGACTTGGTCCGGGCGCACTACACTCCAACAACGATAAATTGTGACGTCATCGGTCAACTTCTCTGCTCATGTACATCATTGGTAAGTACAATTAATAATTTTTTCCGTGCTCAAGGAACACAAATACACACAATAATAAGAACAAAAAATCTTTTTGAATTTTTTTTGTTGCGCTTGTGGGTGTTGAAGCCAAAATAGCCCTTAGCGGCCCAAGGGTTAATACTCCTAGTTGACACCCTCCCCACCGGAAGGGTTGTCGGTTCGGACCTCACGTGTCTGTGAAGTCCATGTATACTGCATCTACTGCAAGTCCCTTATCTGAATAGTTGGTTACCATTTCTAAACATGAATTGTTCGTAAGTTCGGCTGCTGTTTTGGTAAATTGGGTACCCGGCTATTGGAGGTCCAAGAGGGTTTCCGGAATGTCCAACTATTTCTAGGGTTAATTTGTTATTTACACAACAGCAGCAATATTATCTGCAAATTGTATATAATATTAGTAAATGGTGTTGGATTTTCCAATATCATTGTGTTTGGGGACAGACAGCCAGTTTACACAGAGGCATCACTAACGTGTTCATTTGAGGCATCACTAACGTGATGCCTCAAATGAACAAATCCACAAGGGCCTCAAATCCTCGTCACGGCCCTGGTGGATTTGTTTACAGCCAGTTTATATTTAAATTACATGTTAGGCTTATATCGAGGTCCCCCTCCCCACCCCCCTACTCCCCAGGGTCAAATTACTGACCCAGCTCCAGATGCAACCTCCACAACAAGCTATCGCCTGAGTATCTACTCACTACTTGGTGAAGGCATTGGGTGATATGAAATGTGCCCAACCAGTTCTGTCCTGCCTGGGATTTGAACCCAGAATTCTTGATTGTGTTAAGAATGAACCTGGTACTACCGATCTTTTTTTTATACTACTGGGGCACTTAGTGTGAGGAATATTTTATGATATGAGCATTGAAGGATATAAGTATGTACCATCTTTTGCTGGCGTACAGGATGAATATTTTTGGTACAACACCGCCTGAATATATATATTGTATTTACATGCACAAAATCATGTTTTCTGGGGGGAGCCCCAACGGCTCCCCGGAGCTTACTAGGCTGATACTAATGTCAGACTTTGACATCAGTCATGTGTATGGAGTTCTTGTGGGCCTACTGGCAACCACGAGCCAGAACCTGGCCCCCTCTAGAGAGGCAAGGGGAGCAATGGCCTATAGAACCGACGTGTGATTGGAAGCATTCTATGTCTGCCATCGACCGGGTTAGGCACCCAGAAAGGTAGGCGTCCCAAAACAAACCCCTGTTCTGGTGAAAATTGCAACCAAAGACCGAACGAGTGGATAGAACTCCCCAAACGAAAACGAGCAAACTAGTATGACGTCACCCGTCATCACGCTGCTGTCTGCGCAGCTCCCCCCTCCCCGGGAGGGGAATGGGTAGCCCCAGACCCACCACGCTGGCGACCCACACCCCAGTTCTTGAGGCTGATGCTATCGGGTCGGTTGTGTGCTCTGGCTCCGGTCTTTTGCGACGCTGTGCCTTGTGTGGGGTTGCTGTCCTCGGGTGCGAGAGCCGGGAGTTATTCTTCAGTAGTTGGGCTGCATGCGCCTAGGGTTCCGTTCCCTAGGTTCCTTGTAAATACTGCCCTTAGAGCTTGAGGATTGGCAGTGAGGAGCTTGTCCTCACTGCCAATGAACACTGTCGTATCCACCTTGGAGCAGAGTAAAACAGAGATAAACTTCCTGGATACGACAGTGTTCATTGGCAGTGAGGACAGGCTCCTTCACACGAGGGCCTACTACAAGCCCACGAACCTGCACACGTATCTACGATACGACTCCAGTCACCCTTCCTCCTTGAAGAACTCCCTACCCCTACTCCTCACGTCTACGTTTGAAGAGGATAAACAGCCTTGAAGACACACTTGCTACTCAACTTCTAGACCTCTGGGACATGTTCTCAGCCAGAGGATACCCAGAACGAGTAATAGCAACGGCTAAAAACAAACTAGACCTGAAGACGAGGTCAGAGCTCCTCATACAGGCCCCCACTCCAGACCCTCAGTCGAGATGGATCCTACCATCGCTGTATTTTAACGGCCTAGCAAGCCCTCTCCATAATGCACTGACTGACATCTGGAACTGGCTGAGAAACACCTATGGGGACCACCCTTCTTGGCCTAGGTTTGCCCAAACACCTCCAATGCTGGCCTGGAGACGAGGAAAGTCACTTAAGGATCATCTAGTACATTCCTGCCTCCACAGGACACACTGCCTTTAACCGAACCTGACACAGACCGATGGTGCAAGAGAATACCCCCTGGTTCCCTGGGTTGGG
Source organism: Procambarus virginalis (assembly GCA_020271785.1). Lineage (NCBI taxonomy): Eukaryota > Metazoa > Arthropoda > Malacostraca > Decapoda > Cambaridae > Procambarus > Procambarus virginalis. The sequence continues at coordinate 6,077 of WNGS01017380.1, read as the reverse complement.
GCCATGAGGTTGAGAGGGACCCACAACATAATACCTAAAACCAGTGTTGAATGTAATGAAACGCCATTTTCTTGGCGAGTCCCGGAGGCTCCCCGGCATCCTTCCCTCCCTCCTGTCGGCATTTTTTCGCGTGTTTTGACATCCAGCCTCAGAACTGGGGTGTGGGTCGCCGGCATGGTGGGTCTGGGGCTACTCCTTCCCCCTCCCGGGGAGGTGGGAGCTGCGCAGACAGCGGCACGATGGTGGGTGACGTCATACTAGTTTGCTCGTTTTCGTTTGGGGCGTTGTATCCACTTGTTCGGTCTTTCGTTGCAATTTTCACCAGAATAGGGGTTTGTTTTGGGACGCCTACCTTTCTGGGTGCCTAACGCAGTCAATGGCAGACATAGAATGCTAATCGACCAAGGAAAATCCAATCACACGGGGGTTCTATAGGCCATTGCTCCCCTTGCCTCTCTAGAGGGGGCCAGGTTCTGGCCCATGGTCCCCGGTAGGCCCACAAGAACTCCATACACATGACTGATGCCAAAGTCTGACATTAGCATATCAGCCTAGTAAGCTCTGGGAAGCCTCCGGGACTCGCCCAGAAAATGGCATTTCATTACATTCAACGTTGGTTTTTTTGTTCACTACGAAACTAATGATGTTCTCAATAAATGTATGTTGCAAAAAAAAAATATCCCAAACATCGTTGTAAATTAGGTAGATCTTGTATGTTGGCAAATGTTATTTGTTTCACCCTAGGCATCATGTAATTATTACAGGTATATGTGAACATAACTATCATGAAGTACGAGAGTGCCTGGCTAAGGACTTGCAAGAGAAACTGGCGAGGCGTGCAGCTCATATGCTGTTCTGCAGGTGAGTTGCAGAACTGTTCTGCAGTGTAGAGTTGCCACTACACTGGCAACTCTGGCCATCTGACTTTAGGAACAGTATTTGCCTTTGTTCATTACATTCCTAGCACAGACTCAACTTGTACATTGTTTAACCGTTAAACCGCACATATTGGGGGCCCGGAAGTGAAAAATATTAGAATTATGTAAATATAACTTTAAAATGTTAAACAAATTTCCAACTTATTGGCTTCAGTGTCATGAAACTTTCATCAAAGTATTTTCAAAAACTGATTTTAGACAAATTTTTTTTTAAATAAGATGGTTTCTCTGTGGGAGCCCCCTATGGCTCTCTGGAGCTTATCAAGCTAATGTATGTTATATTAGACCGGGACATTAGCTAAGGAGTTCAGACCTACCAGGGAACAATGGTCCTTATCTGCCATCGACTGGGGTTAGGCACCCAGAAAGGTAGGCATAACAAAACAAACCTCACATGGTAAAAAACTAAAACTGAAAACTGAACAGAGAGGTAGAAACTCCCTACAATCCAAAGGAAACAAGCTAACAAACATACATAACACTTTACTGCTGCGCCGATCGTCCGCGCAGCCCTCCCCGCCCTGAGAGGGGGGAAGGGGGGGCCCCGGATCTCACCGCGCCAGCTGCCTAGCATCAGTTCGTAAGCTAATGTCAACCAGGACAGATGCTTCTCTGGCCACAGTTTCCTAGGCGGTGTTTGCCTTTCGTGGCATTCACTGCCGTGTGTTGTGTTGTGCGGTGGCCAGGTGTTCCTCATCAGTACTGGGGCTGCATGCGCTTAGGGGCTTCGTTCCCTAAGCACCCAGTGAGTACTGACCCTGCGTGACAGGGTTATCTTCCCTGGGGCATTCGGGAACCATTCCCGTAGAGGTTCTTGCTGCTCGGCATTTGCCTCTCCCTTGGGGCCCTTGTTTGACCCTGGGTAGGGACTGGTATTGTGCTGGTTAGGGCATCAAAGTGTTATGCGACCTGTCACCTACACGGTGACTGGTTCCTGTTGCCTCTGGAGACGGTGTACTTTTGCGGGGGTTTTCTTTTGTTTTTATTTTCATTTGCCTGGTGGGGGTCTGCCTAGTGTGGCTATAGTCCCACTGGTAGTGTTTGGTGGCCCTCTGCTAGGTCCCTGTGATTGTACACGTCGCAGGGGTTTTCAGTGTTGTCCCCTACCCCTTATTAGTTTTGGGTTTTAACTGGTTAGCAACACCATGCCCGGGCTTCCCGTAGTTGTTACCGTAAAAGCCCTGGAAAACCCCTGTCGGGGCTCGGTGGATCATTGACTGTGTCTTCTGGGTTCCAACCCGTCTTGTGCGGGTTCGTTGGATGCTGTGCCCTTGTCTCCGAGTGACAGTCGCCACTTTTACCGCCGTCATGCTGCCTGTTGGGTCACTGACACCTTGACCCGGAGTCATGCGAGTTGTGTTCTCTGCTTGTTCTCCAGTACTCTCCTAATGTTATTACTGTTCAGAGTACAGGCGGCATCCACATTGCAAGCTTGGTTTAGGTTACTGCAACGCGTTAGATTAGTTTCCTGCTTGGATGCCCCAGGGCCGCCCCATTTTGGGTAGGTGCTGTTCATCCTTTTCCTTCCCTGTTCCCGGCTCCTGACCGTCTGTGGGTTTCGGGGTTCGGGCAGAGACTCGGGCAGTTTCGGGGGCTGCCCTGTTCGGGTTGGGGACGGAGGTTTTCGAGCCTGTTCCTCCTGCCAAGGCTTCTGGGTCTTACCAGCAGCCCATTCTTGCTGCCTTTCCCTCTGGACTTTTCCTTTTCTTTAAGGGCAGAAGGCGTGGAGGACGTCTCTACCCCGGGGCCTCTGTTGTGGGTTCCTGGGGCAGATGGGGGATGCCTGCTAGCAGTTCTGGGGCTGTTTGCCCCTGCTTGGGTTTTCTGCTTTTGGGCGGAGTTTTTTGTCCATCTAGTCTGCTTGCTTCCCACATTTGCTGGCGTGTTTTCGTATCTATTGCATCAGTCACGGCCCTCTTGTTTCTGATGGCCATTTTCTTCTGCCGGTTTCTCAGCGTGGCCGCCAGGGAAGCGTTGCAGTCTGTTTACATGCACCTGGGTGTGTGAGCTAGCATCTTGGGTGAGTTTTTCACCTCTTTCAGGGGATTTCTTTGCTTTTCTGGTGTTTTCTACCCGTCTACTGTTCCTCTGGGAACGCTTGGGTATTGGGTTTTATATCGTTTTTTCTGTTTTGTCTGTTTTGAGTCTGGGTCTTAGGGTTTGGGCTCAGTGTCCCTGTCTGTCTATGCTTGCTTCCACACCTTGTCCCTCGGTTTTTGGTCTGTTTTGCCCGTTTCCCTTGGGGTTCTGTCCTGGGGCTGTGCTTTGCCTTTCTGTGGTGTATTTCCGCCAGCAATGTGGTAGTTTGGGCACCCCCAGGTTCGATTCCGGGTTCCTTTGGGTTCATTGGTTTCGTTCCGGAGGTTTCTTCCTCTTGGGCCCCCTTTGTGGGTTCTGGCGGCTTTGTTTCCTCGTGTGTGACCTGGTTTCTGCCTTCTGGGGTTCCGGGGTCTTCCTGGCTTTTAGGCTGATATTTTTGGGTCTTGGCACGTGTTGTGGTCGTGCCCAAGGCCTTGGGTTTTGTTGTCAAGGTAGGCCTTTTGATGCAGTTTTGTGCTTTCTTTGTACCTTCTTCGCCTGGCCTGCGTGTTGCTCTCTGCCCACTGGTCGGCGGCTTGTATATTTCTTTTGAAGCAAGCAAGTGCAGTTACAGGATGAGCTACGCTTGTGGTGTCCCGTCTTCCCAGCATTCTTTGTCATATAACGCTTTTGAAACTACTGACAGTCTTGGCCTCCACCACCTTCTCACCTAAATTATTCCAACCGTCTACCACTCTGTTTGCAAAAGTGAATTTCTTATATATCTTCGGCATCCGTGTTTAGCTAGTTTAAATCTATGACCTCTTGTTCTTGAAGTTCTAGGTCTCAGGAAATCTTCCCTATCGATTTTATCAATTCCTGTTACTATTTTGTACGTAGTGATCATATCGCCTATTTTTCTTCTGTTTTCTAGTTTTGGCATATATAATGCCTCTAATCTCTCCTTGTAGCTTTTGTCCTTCAGTTTCTGAAAGCCACTTAGTAGCACGTTTTGCACCTTTTCCAGTTTGTTGATGTGCTTCTTAAGATATGGGCACCACACAACCGCTGCATATTCTAGCTTTGGCTTAACCCTTTAACTGCGTTGCCTCCAAATATGACACCCCGTGGTGCGCAGGAAATAAATTCTCTGGAAAAAATTCTTTTTTCTTTTAAAATGTCAAAACCCTTCCCTCAGTATGGGTATGTAAAAAAAAGGTCATAATTGTACTTACTTTGGCTGCTATGGGGTCCGTAAGTTGGGGCGTGACGTCATGATTCCCCGTGCGCCCGTGCTGTAAGCTCCCGGGGCGGTCGGGGCGGGGCGCGCGAGTTGCCGCGAATATATTTTCGGTCATTTTTTGCGCACCTTTCTAAATACATTTTCATTGTTTTTACATGGCAATCCAATGTATAATGAACACGTACACTCTATTATCGCAGTACAACATCCGTACTGTCCGTAGACACTGTGTTACGTGCATCGCAAACAACGTCGCTTATCCTGCACAATTTCCAATGTATCATGCCTAATATATTTATATTTACACTTTATATACACACTGCACAGTATCACACACTATATACACACATCATAAACAACCACATCATAAACACACTCAGTACTCCGCGAGTTTGTGATATGCTGCGAAACAGCCAAAATGGCAGAGTGGCACCTTGCACTACCACGCACCAGTGCTGACTGCCTCGGTCGTTTTTGTTCTCTGCGGGTTGAGTTCCTGCATACTATACAGGCAAGTTTACCCTTTCTCCTGTGATGCTGTGCTTGGCATATCATACTCGAGCATATTGTACTCTGAAGTTTTCATTACCCGTCAATCTGTCTGGAGCTGCATTGGCATGTTGCTTGCATCGTCCACGCGGTAAAACATAATCCCTCCTTGCCATACTTACTAGCTAGCTGTGACACAAACCAGCACTGAATGTACGTATAGACGTCTCCTGCCTGATTTACTAGGTACATATTGTAGCAGTTGAGCACTACGACATCCATGAGGTGGAAGAATAACTTTTTCGTCCACTTCCACAGACTTGGCCGCGACGACATCATCCACTCCACCAAGCATCATGTCCTCGGACTTATCGACTAAGGCGCATGTGTCCGTTATAGTCTATGACACAGTCTGGCTAAATAATACACAGTGATGCGTGTCTGAAAGTGGACTTTCCCACTGTCCAACATGGCCCGGTGTGAATCGTAGTCAGCAATTCACCTCGCGTCTGTCCTTCCACGCACTGACAGCGTTTTGTCCACTTGCGCAGCTGGCACTCACTCCACGCTATAGCTATAGCGAACACTGGGGCATTTCCATCCTGTGGCCCTTCACAGTGCCACATACGCACGGCATTGTGGGCAAGGAGGTATCTGTCAAGCAAGGGGGCTGGTGTAATAGTTGTCGGTGAACAGTACATCCCCTTGTTCAGCACGTTGTTCCATCAGGTGTTTCTTCACGACACTGCTCTGAGAACCGCTGTGTGGATCTTGAGTTGGTATGTCGACGTCTGTACCAGAATATATATGTCCAAGACGATTCCAGTCTCACAGTCGCACAGCACAAAAAACTTCAGTCCAAAACGGTGCCGCTTTGATGGGATGGACTGCTTGAATGCCAGTCGCCCCTTGAACAGTACAAGCGACTTGTCAATAACCACATTCTGTCCAGGTACAAAATAATCCCTGAACTTCCCTCTCATGTCACTGAACATCTTCCGTACTTTCCACAGTCTGTTTTATCTGTCCTCATTTGCATTATTCTCGAAATGCAGGCACCTGAGAATCAAGAGATACCTATCACGCGACATGTACCGGTTGAACACGGGCGTTGGAACAAGGCTGTCTTTGCTCCAATATTCCTGGATGACAGATTTCTCAGAGTGCTTCATCATCATTGTGAGTGCCAGAAACACGTACATTTCGTCGATTGTCGTGTCCTTCCATCGCGTGAGGCGTGAGGCAGGTAAAATGCCGTCGTCTATGAGGCTGTGAGCGAACCTGTTTGTCTCAGTCACAAGATGCGTCATGAATACATTGTCAAAATATGCCTGAAAATATTCCATGTCTGCCATATCACCAGTATATGGGAATAATGGGGTAACACC
>WNGS01017379.1:33954-49710 GCA_020271785.1 Procambarus virginalis | reverse complement strand
ATGGTTACACATTGATGTCTGTCACTAAGAGAGGATCGGATATAGTCCAGGGCAAGGCCTCGGATTCCATAATGCTGGAGTTTAAGTAAAAGGTAGTTGTGATTAACAGTATCAAAGTCTTTTCTTAGGTCAATGAAGAGTCCGATCGGAAACTCATTTTTGTCAAGGGCTCAGTAGATTACGTCAAGGAGACTAATGATTGCATCATTGGTGCTCTTTTGGGACCAGAAACCAAACTGGCAGGAGCTGAGTAATGTCGAATTTTACGAGGTAGGAATATAGCTGTTTGTAGATATTTTTTTTCAAATATTTTTGATAGAATTTGTAGATTTGATATTGGTCTATAATTGTTTATGTCCGCCAGATTGCCTCCTTTATGGACTGGCGTAACTCTTGCTTTTTAAGGATATCAGGGAAGGTGTGACACTCTATAGATTTGTTGAACAGTACTTGTGTTATGATCTCAGCCTGCAGAAAACGAGTCTCACACTTTGAGAGTTATTCAGCAAGCCTGACCTAACTGGAAGGTCCAGAATTATAGAGGCGATAACACAGATGTAAAATAGTGTGTGCTTTATATAAAAGTTTGAGATTATGGGCAATGACTAGAAAAACAGATAAATGACTTGTTGGAAGATGTGGACAAGTTACTGGGGGCGTGAGGCTCGCTTGTGGAGGGCGATGACCTCACTTGAGGCCAGACATCGCAGGGGGAGGCCGCGCTTCGTCGAGCTCCCGCCAGAAGGGACCCCTAGCGATATTATCTCCAAGAGAAGAGAAGGTGCAGACGTTCCAGCTGTTGAGTCGAGCTGAGGACGTGTGGTCTCAAGTCCTGGACGGCGAGGAGAGAGTATTAAGCCGCCCAGTGACAGTTTTGTGGGCTGTGACAAGCGCCCTGGTCAGACGTTGTCAGAGGGAGAAGCGCCCTCGACCAGATAATCTGTGGTAAGCCCGATTTAAGCCAGTTCATAGTGTTTGCTTGTAGTTGGTCGTGTGCCCAGCGACAGTAGCGATGTTATTTTCAAATTAGAAATGTTTTGGTATGGCAGAAAGCCTAAAATAAGGAGTGAAGTGGGAGGAGCGCTGAGCGACGTCCGTCTTCTCTGAGCGCTGGCGGGCAACTGAAGGAGCCCGGCTCCTGAGGGAGGAGGCCCCTCCCGGCGTGAGTGAGGCTCGCCCAGCGAGGTGGGCATGGACTCGCCCACGGGGGAGTCCACTCTCATTAAATGTAGAGGACAGATAGAGATGGGAGACAAAGATGTTGTATGATTAATTTTGTTTATGTGTTAAAAAGGGAAAACAATTTATTGGAGTGCAAATGGGTTGCAGGTTGTCTTTGGGGAAGAAGTTGCTGAGGACTTGGAAGCCAGCACAGAGGGAGTGGTTGATGAGACTCCAAGGCAGGGGAGGAGAGGACCCCGAGCTATGAAGAAGCAGTGAGGAGGAGTGTCACGTGCTTCTGCAGAGGTGGTGAAGTGCCACAGTTATTCGAGGAAATTTATGGTGCAGCAGCCAGGAGAGCTGTGGATGACCCTAGTAGGAGTAGGAGGCACCATAGTTGTTCAAGGAATCTTCATGGTAGCAGCCTGGAGGAGCTGCAGAGGATCCTGGTGTTTAAGCCCTGAGGAACCTGAAGTTGTCAGGGTAGTGAAATAGTTCTAACTGATCACTTGTATGGAGGTGAGAGTGTTTGTCATTAGCGTGAACGACGCAGTGAGAGGTGAGTGATCGTTTGCTATTTATGTGCCAAGATTGTATATTGAAGTTTAGAGTTACAGAGTAGGCAGGAGTACCTACAGATATATATGTATTCTAAGACTGATAGAATGGTCGATTGATTCGTTGTGTGGCACGGATCATTTATACTGATATATATATTATGTATGTTATTGCTTTCAAATGCTGATTTGCCTATATGTGTTTATAGTATATATATATATTATATACATTCTCTTGATGGTAGTGTGACATTATATTGTAAGACTTAATCTACTTGAGGAGGTTGATAATACCAAGAGATAGGATACCACTTAGCAAGCTGAGGATAGAGTTCTGATGGTGTTGGAGTGCAACCTGATTATAATAGTACAGAGTATAGGATTCATCATTATTATTATATGTAGCGTGTATGTTATGTACTTCGTCCAGTAAAGTATCAAATTTGCTGGTGTTTGCACTTGTCCCAGTGAGGCTTCCAGGAAATAGTAAAGAAGAGAGAGAGAGAGCAAGAAACAGGAACCACTGCTGTGGACAGGGTAAGACAGAAGTCTAGTAAGACAAAGGGGATTGAGGAGGTCATATTCCATAAGGAGAGTGGGGAGTCACAGCGGCTCGTGGGTGTGTGCACGTGACAACAAGGCTGCGTGTTGGAGCCGCATCCCCTAAACGTGTGACGTTGAGCCCCTCTCCAAGGCCAGAAGTGCCTAGTGTGATCTCTTAGTGAAATATGAGCATTTGTCGAGTTGTGGGTTGGGTGGTTCGTCAGCGGTAACACCACCAAATCCACCACCGCAACAAATTGGGGGCCTGTGTCCGGGAGAGTGACTGACACACACCCACCCTGTCCAAGAGTGGATTTGTACACCCTTGCTGAAATAGATAAACTGTGTGACCGCAGGTGTATATTCTCTCTCTTGGGAAGACTCACAGGACAAGATGGATAAGGTGCAAGCATTTGTAGAATCAGGCAAGCCTGAGGACTTGGAAGTTGCACGGGGATCAATTAAAACAATAGCAGAAAAGTGTTGCTTTAGTTGAAAGCATCTAAAGTGGCTGGGATGAAGGATGAGATCCTTAGGCAGTTAAGAGCCAAAAGCGAAGCGGCAGAGCTAGGATCCCAGAGAGGAGCTGAAAGTGGAAAGGAGGATGATGGGCAGGATGAAGTGAGATCCCAGGGATCGAGTAGGAGCAGCAAGAGTAGCCGCAGTAGCAGGAGTAGCCGGAATAGGAGCTTGGAGAGATTCCAGTTAGAGCTCCAGATGCAGCGTGAGACAAGAGAGCAGTTCCAGCTGGAAAAGATGAAATTAGAACTCCAGATGAAAGAGAAAACCAATAAGGACTGGAGTTGAAACAGGAAAAAGAAAAAGAGAAAACCAGAATAAGGGAACTGGAGTTGAACTAGAGGTGGAAAAGAAAAGGAGAGAACAAAACAAATGGAAATAGAAGCGAGAAACCTTGGCTGAGCAAGGATCGAACATGGTTGCCAGAGAGCACCACCCAGGTATCACTCTCACCAGATGTTAGGGGTTAGGGAAAGGACATTCCCTTGTTTTGTTCAGAGAGGCAGAGAGTTTTTTCGAGCACTTTTGAAAAGTGGCCAGCATCAAGAATGGCCACAGGAGGAATGGGCCCAGCTGGTCCAGTTAAGATTGACCGGTGCAGCCAGAGAGGCTTACCCCACTGTCCTCTAGAAGAGTGCCAGGATTATGCCACAGTAAGAGCAGCATATTGCGCTGGTTCCAGTAACCCCAAAGACTTATAGAAGCGTTTCAGAGAGATGATCAAAGTGGGAGCATGTACGTTTTGCTGAGACAGCAGGGATCTGGAAGACGATTCCAGAAGTGATTTAAGCTGCGCTTCTTGGATCTTGAACTTTGTTTCGGGATGCGTCATCTCCAAGAACTTCTCCATGACCATCAATTGCTTCACAGTCAGCGTAAGATCCACCTCCAGCAGCTTCAATCCACTTCTGGAATCGTCTTTCCAGATCCCTTGCTGTCTCAGCAAACGTACATGCTCCCACTTTGATCATCTCTCTGAAACGCTTCCTATAAGCTTCTGGGGTTAACTGGAACGAGCGCAATATGCTGCTCTTTACTGTGGCATAATCCTGGCACTCTTCTAGAGACAATTGGGTGTAAGCCTCTCTGGCTGCACCGGTCAATCTTAACTGGACCAGCTGGGCCCATTCCTCCTGTGGCCATTCCTTGATGCTGGCCACCTTCTCAAAGTGCTCGAAAAAGCTCTCTGCCTCTTCTGGCAAAACAAGGAATGTCCTTCTCCCTAACCCTAACATCTGGTGAGCGTGATACCTGGGTGGTGCTCTCTGGCAACCCATGTTCGATCCTTTGCTCAGCCAAGGTTCTATTCGCTTCTATTTCCATTTGTTTTGTTCTCTCTTTTCTTTTTCCACCTCTAGTTCCAACTCCAGTTTCCCTTATTCTGGTTTCTCTTTTCTTTTTTCCTGTTCCAACTCCAGGTTCCCTTATTCTGGTTTTCTCTTTCATCTGGAGTTCTAATTTCATCTTTTCCAGCTGGAACTGCCTCTCCTTGTCCTCTCGCTGCATCTGGAGCTCTAACTGGAATCTCTCCAAACTCCTATTGCGGCTACTCCTGCTACTGCGGCTACTCTTGCTGCTCCTACTCGATCCCTGGGATCTCACTTCATCCAGCCCATCATCCTCCTTTCCACTTTCAGCTCCTCTCTGGGCTCCTAGCTCTGCCGCTTCGCTTTGGCTCTTAACTGCCTAAGGATCTCATCCTTCATCCCAGCCACTTTAGATGCTTTCAACCTAAAGCCACACTTTTCTGCTATCTGTTTTAATTGATCCCTCGTGCAACCTTCCAAGTCCTCAGGCTTGCCTGATTCCACAAATGCTTGCACCTTATCCATCTTGTCCTGTGAGTCTTCCCAAGAGAGAGAATATACACCTGCGGTCACACAGTTTATCTATTTCAGCAAGGGTGTACAAATCCACTCTTGGACAGGGTGTGGGTGTGTCAGTTCACTCTCCCGGACACAGGCCCCCAATTTTGTTGCGGTGGTGGATTTGGTGGTGTTACCGCTGACGAACCACCCAACCCACAACTCGACAAATGCTCATATTTCACTAGAGATCACACTAGGCACTTGTGGCCCTTGGAGAGGGGCTCAACGTCACACGTTTAGGGGATGCGGCTCCAACACGCAGCCTTGTTGTCACGTGCACACACCCACTCGAGCCGCTGTGACTCCCCACTCTCTCCTTATGGAATATGACCTCCTCAATCCCCTTGTCTTACTAGACTTCTGTCTTACCCTGTCCACAGCAGTGGTTCCTGTTTCTTGCTCTCTCTCTCCTTCTTTTTCTTTTCCTGGGAAGCCTCACTGGGACAAGTGCAAACACCAGCAAATTTGGTACATTTACTGGACGAAGTACATAACAATACACGCATACATATAATAATAATGATGAATCCTATACTCTGTACTATTATAATCAGGTTGCACTCCAACACCATCAGAACTCTATCCTCAGCTTGCTAAGTGGTATCCTATCTCTTGGTATTATCAACCTCCTCAAGTAGATTAAGTCTTACAATATAATGTTACACTACCATCAAGAGAATGTATACATATATATATACCTATAAACACATATAAGGCAAATCAGCATTTGAAAGCAATAACATACATATATATATCAGTATAAATGATCCGTGCCACACAACGAATCATTCGACCATTCTATCAGTCTTAGAATACATATATATCTGTAGGTACTCCTGCCTACGTCTGTAACTCTAAACTTCAATATACACCTCTTGGCACATAAATAGCAAACGATCACTCACCTCTCACTGCGTCGTTCACGCTAATGACAAACACTCTCACCTCCATACAAGTGATCAGTTAGAACTATTTCACTACCCTGACAACTTCAGGTTCCTCAGGGCTTAAACAGCAGGATCCTCTGCAGCTCCTCTAGGCTGCTACCATGAAGATTCCTTGAACAACTATGGTGCCTCCCTACTCCTACTAGGGTCATCCACAGCTCTCCTGGTTGCTGCACCATAAATTTCCTCGAATAACTGTGGCACTTCACCACCTCTGCAGAAGCACGTGACACTCCTCCTCACTGCTTCTTCATAGCTCGGGGTCCTCTCCTCCCCTGCCTTGGAGTCTCATCAACCACTCCCTCTGTGCTGGCTTCCAAGTCCTCAGCAACTTCTTCCCCAAAGACAAACCTGCAACCCATTTGCACTCCAATAAATTGTTTCCCTTTTTAACACAAACAAAATTAATCATACAACATCTTTGTCTCCAATCTCTATCTGTCCTCTACATTTAATGAGAGTGGACTCCCCCGTGGGCGAGTCCATGCGCCACCTCGCTGGGCGAGCCTCACTCACGCCGGGAGGGGCCTCCTCCCTCAGGAGCCGGGCTCCTTCAGTTGCCCGCCAGCGCTCAGAGAAGATGGACGTCGCTCAGCGCTCCTCCCACTTCACTCTCTTATTTTAGGCTTTCTGCCATACCAAAACATTTCTAATTTGAAAATAAACATCGCTACTGTCGCTGGGCACACGACCAACTACAAGCAAACACTATGAACTGGCTTAAATCGGGCTTACCACAGATTATCTGGTCGAGGGCGCTTCTCCCTCTGACAACGTCTGACCAGGGCGCTTGTCACAGCCCACAAAACTGTCTCTGGGCGGCTTAATACTCTCTCCTCGCCGTCCAGGACTTGAGACCACACGTCCTCAGCTCGACTCAACAGCTGGAACGTCTGCACCTTCTCTTCTCTTGGAGATAATATCGCTAGGGGTCCCTTCTGGCGGGAGCTCGACGAAGCGCGGCCTCTCCCCTGCGATGTCTGGCCTCAAGTGAGGTCATCGCCCTCCACAAGCGAGCCTCACGCCCCCAGTAACTTGTCCACATCTTCCAACAAGTCATTTATCTGTTTTTCTAGTCCATTGCCCATAATCTCAAACTTTTATATAAATGCAACACACTATTTTACATCTGTGTTATCGCCTCTATAATTTCTGGACCTTCCAGTTAGGTCAGGCTTGCTGAATAACTCTCAAAGTGTGAGACTCGTTTCTCCTGCAGGCTGAGATCATAACACAAGCGTACGTTTTATAATCACGTTTTATATACAGCAACCTTCCCTGTCCAACAGTCCTCCCCACCATTCCCCCCTCACCCGTCTCCTCGGCCACCCAACCATTCCCCACTCCACCGTCCACTCGTCCTCCCCACCATTCCCCACTCCAACATCCCCTCTTCTTTCCCAGCATGCCCCACTCCCCTGTCCCTTTGTCCTCCCCACCATTCTCTATTCCCACATCCCTGCCATGGAAAAACTCCCCCGTCCCCTCGTCCTTCCCCACCATTACCCCCTCATCCTCCGCACCATCTCTCACTTCTGTCCCCTCATCATCCCCACCATTCCCCACTCCCTCGTCCGATGCCTTCCCAAATGGTATGATGTTCACATCAGAAAATTAAGAACATCAAGAGATCTGATGTTCCCATCATTGAAGTATAAGAAAAACAGTTAAAAAATTAAATGAAAATATGAAAAAGTATAAAAATAAACTATTCGCACGAAATGAACGGTCTGGTAAATAACACAGCTCAATTCCATTGCAATTCACAGAAAATAATTAAATCAAAATGCAAATAAATCAAAATCTAAGAAAATTCAATTTATCAATGCAATCAGAAACATTGAAATAGAATTGTAACATATTTAGTATAGCATCTGTGTTGCTCCTACAAGCAACAGATGGCACTGTTTTTCAAGAAAAGCATAGTTTTACCTGTTGCAGGTCCATCTATACTTATACTTACGAAATGAATGGTACGGTAAACAACACAGCTCAATTCCAACACAATGTCACACAAAATAATTCACTAAAAAATAAAAAATCGAAATCTATGCAAATAAATTTCATCAATGCAATTGGAAACATTGAAATGGAATTCGTGACATATTTAGAACAGCATGCATATTGCCATTATGTACAACAGATGGCGCACTTTTTCAAAAACGCATGTTTTTACCTGTCACAGGGGTGGCATCTATATATTAGGCATACAAAAAGACGCGCCAATTCGAATGCAACGTTGTGTCAAAATTTCAAAGCAATCGGTAAAGAGGTTTCGAAGATTTTCCTCACATGAAAAACTCACGAAAAACACAGTTTTTCAGAAAAAATATTTTTTTTTACCGTCACAGACGTGATATCTATATAGTATGAATATAAAAATCTGCTCGGATGCGAAAGGAACGTTGTGTGAAAATTTCAAATCAATCGGTGAAGTACTTTCGGATATTAGTGATTTTTAACAAACGAACATTTCCAATTTTATTTATATAGATATGCGAACAAGCCTGAATGGTCTCCATGCATATATGCAACTGAAAACTCCACACCCCCAGAAGTGACTCGAACCCCTACTGCCAGGAGCACTATGCAACTGATGCTCAAAAAAAAATTCCCCATTTTTTTGGAGGACGGGCTACCGGAACAAGTGCTTCACTGAGGAATTTTCTTCAAACCACAACGCTATGAATGCCTCACCCACGTACCACAAATACAAATAATCGCCAGCAGAACCTAAACATCTAACCTAACCTAACCTATGCCTATACATGCACAATATGCTTATATATTATAATATTAACTTATATTTGAGAAAATTCCCGTTTTGAATAAACAGCATGTTAAAATTTATGAATGCGTCTCTGGGGTCGACCGCTGGATGTAATAGACTTGAGTCGAGGACGGGTTGTGTGTGAACCGTTTTTCATTCATAAACAAGGTGCTTGGAAACCCTTTTGGATCTTTGGAAGATGGGCTGCCACCGTACTGCTTCTCTCAGCTACCAGTCACCGGTACCTCATCACCCCCCAAAGGAGCAAACTAGAAGATGGGAAACATTATCAATATTAGGGTTAACTGTTTTAACTCGGAACCTGGATCATAAATGGTGCAGAGGTTCGTCACAGACGGCATCCCGTTCTCGCTGTAAAGTAGTACCTATATAACTAAAGGCTTATATTTTTATTTATTTATTTATTTATTTATTTATTTATTTATACAAGAGTTCTTACATTCTTGTACTGCCACTATTTTGCTTAGCGTTTCGGGCAAGTCCTTAAACCTATGTTCCCTGGAATTCTGTGGTATGTTTCTGCAAAAAATCATTTAACAACCAGATACCCATTTTATTGTTGAGTTAAACATTGGCTACTGTTAAGGATATGCGCCCAGTAAATCCTCCCCGGCCAGGATACTGTGAAGGCAGTGGCCTAGGGGTTATGGCCGACCAACCACGTGGTAATCAACATACACAGAAATGGGTAGAAAATGGGGAAAACAGTTGCTCACCTTGAGCTGGAGTCTTCTCACAGGAGAGCTGAAGCAATACGACGGCTTCTAGGGGCGAGGTCCAATTGTAGCTGGCCAATACGAGGTGCTGGATAACGAATGTCCAGTAGGCGTTACTAACAGGTATGTCTTCGGTGTAGTGCGGTTCTTCTCTGCCCTCTCTCTCGCCTCCGGGCATGCGCGTGGGTGATGTGCAGATGCACGGCGTCCGACTGCCGCCCACCAATCAGGAGCGGCTAACATAAGAAATATTCCCAAGCGGGCATTTTCGAATGTGGTTCCCTCACCACTCCCCCCCGTCCCTATAAAACAAGGGGGTGTATTAGAAACTTAATTTAACTTAAAATGTCATTTTTGAATGGACCCTCCACCGGCTTCACATTGAGGGGTGGAATGGTATGTATAATAACGGAAGAGAATGTCTGGTCTAATTAAAAAAAGAATACACTGTGACTAGTTCACTATTTATACATTTATGATCTACCTTTGGCATAGTATTGATCCTTGGTTCTTTTTATACTACTCCAAGGTGATATTTAAATTTATTTTTATAATTATAAAATTATATACAATACCCATATGCAAGTCCTTCTATGCATCCACTTACTTATGTGTATGGGTATTTATGATTATTTTATCTCTGGGTTAAATTAGATATTATTTTCATTCTTTAAATTTTCTGTACTTACAATTAGTTATTTATATTCATACTTTGCTCATTCACATTATACTACACTACACTTTTTTTATTATTATTTTTTCTGCACAAGATTGAACAGCTCTGACCGTTCTCGGTAGTGATTTTGGCCAAGAGCTCTATGTTTATGTCCAGCCATTTTGCTACGCATATTCCTACTTCGCCGATGTAGGCGGGTGAAGACAGGGTGTTTATCCCTGCCCTGAACGTTACTGGCGCTGCCGATTCCAGGAGCAGTCGCGCTCTTGGTATTACTTGCAGTGCTTCGATTTGCTGGACTTCTGGCCTTTCCCCGATATCCAAACTTAAATAGGAATTAGAGAAGAAACTTAGCCACTTTTGAACCATAGCTCCATCCCCTGTGAAACTTCGCATATGCATCGGTTGTGCGAAGCCGCAGTACTCTTGAAGATCGGTGTGTGCTATGTAGTATACCAAGTCCGATTTTCCCCCCTTGTTGGATGCAGGGAAATAATTAAAGGTCGACTCGCCGAAGCATATGGGAGTATTCGTCTGAACACGTCTCTCAGATCCTTCCTCTCTCCCGGGTTTGCCGTCTCCCAATCAAATCTGATCGGCCCCAGAGGTACAGTGGGCATTGCATTCATATATATATATATATATATATATATATATATATATATATATATATATATATATATATATATATATATATATATATATATATATATATATATATATATATATATATATATATATATATATATATATATATATATATATATATATATATATATATATATATATATATATATATATATATAACTCCATTGGGATTCGTGATCCCAAATTTGTGGAAGGAGCTGGTTGGTGGGACACACTCGCCAATTCACACACCCGACCAACTTGTCCAAACGACGGTAAACAGGCCAAATGGGATAGCCCCATAGTGGAGAACATCGCCAAAGCATTGCTGGACGTAGCTTCTCAGAAGGACAGAGCGCGTCTCCTAGCTGTGCAAGCCCCCCATGCTGGGGACTTCCTGTTGGCAGTCCCTAATTCCGCCTTAGGCACCCGCCTGGATCATCGGGCCCTAAGTATTGGTGTTGCTCTGCGCCTTGCCGCCCCTATCTCCACCGAGCACCGGTGTATTTGCGGCCAGGCACGGGCAGACCAATACGGCAGCCATGGTTTCATCTGTCGTAAGACACAGGGAAAGATTGCCAGACACGAGGCAGTCAATGACATCATCAAGAGAAGTTTGGCTACAGCTGGGTGTCCAGCACAAAGGGAACCCCAGTTGTGCAGACCTGACAACAGCCAAAAACGCCCAGATGGAGTCACCCTGCAGCCATGGAGGGAAGGTAAACAGGTCGTGTGGGATTACACCTGTGCATCTACATTGGCTGATACCTATTTACGTTACAGCTCAGCGGAGGGAGGTGGGGCAGCCACCTTCAGGGAGACCCAGAAAATCCACAAGTACAGAGACCTAGAACGTTGTTACAGGTTCGTGCCGATAGGCTCAGAGACTCTGGGCGCCTGGGGTAAATGTGCACTCAAGTTTTTAAAGGAGGTTGGTGAGGAACTCATTGGGAAAACTA
Source organism: Procambarus virginalis (assembly GCA_020271785.1). Classification (NCBI taxonomy): domain Eukaryota; kingdom Metazoa; phylum Arthropoda; class Malacostraca; order Decapoda; family Cambaridae; genus Procambarus; species Procambarus virginalis. Next base: position 38,346 of record WNGS01017379.1, on the reverse strand, counting down.
GAGACCCACGAGCAGCCAGTTTCCTGTTCCAGCGCCTCAGTGTCGCAGTGCAGAGGGGAAATGCGTGCTGTATCCTGGGTACGCACCCAACCTCCGAGGAGCTGGACGAGGTCTTCGAACGCTGATTGTTTAATTGTTATATATTTGTGTGTGTGTGTGTGTTCTCTGTAAACTGTAGCATTGCAATAAAATAAAACAAAACATACAAAAAATAATAGGGGTGGTAGGAGAAGAAAAGAATTAAGTATTCGGTGAGAATCCACAAGATCTTCTCTGAATGCTCTTTGTTTTCTTCTTCGAGGATGTGGGTCCCTGCAATTGCACCAGAGGTGGTACCCCTAATATATATATATATATATATATATAATATATATATATATATATATATATATATATATATATATATATATATATATATATATATATATATATATGTCGTACCTAGTAGCCAGAATGCACTTCTCATCCTACTATGCAAGGCCCGATTTGCCTAATAAGCCAAGTTTTCATGAATTAATTGTTTTTCGACTACCTAACCTACCTAACCTAACCTAACCTAACTTTTTCTGCTACCTCACCTAACCAAACAATAAAGATAGGTTAGGTTAGGTTAGGTAGGGTTGGTTAGGTTCGGTCATATATCTACATTAATTTTAACTCGAATAAAAATAAATTGATCTCATACATAATGAAATGGGTAACTTTATCATTTCATAAGAAAAAAATTTGAGAAAATATAATAATTCTGGAAAACTTGGCTTATTAGGCAAATCGGGCCTTGCATAGTAGGCCGAGTACGACGTTCTGGCTACTAGGTACGACATATATATATATATATATATATATATATATATATATATATATATATATATATATATATATATATATATATATATATATATATATATATATATTGACGTAAAAAGACATCTAGAGAGTGAGTCAGTACTCCGATTTACACATGAAAATAGTGAAAATAACAGTCTGCCATTCTTGGATGTACTAATAACAAAAACAGGAACCTCTTTAAGCACCAACGTATATACCAAGCCCACCAACATAGGATTATGCCTGAACGGTAGAAGTGAGTGCCCCCAAAGATACAAAGCCAGTGTTCTCAATGCTTATATTCGTCGAGCGCTTACCCACTGCTCTGAATGGAGCAACGTGAGTAGAGAGTTTGAAAGAGTAACTCAGGTATTGGTGAACAATGGATATAGCAACGCGGAAATAAACGCTGCTATAAGAAGACACTTGGACCGTTGGTATAATCCAGAACCTAGAACAGAAACCACAATACCTCCAATAAAATTATATTACAAATCAACCATGCACAGTGAACATACAAAAGAGGAAAGAATAATGAAAGAAATAATCCGTAAAGGAGTAAAAAGCACTACTCCTAACCAAAACATAAACCTGACAATATTCTATAAAACCAAGAAGACTTCCGAACTCCTTATCAAAAACAGCCCGAAGCCGACAGAGAACCCTCTACAGCAGTCAAGCGTTGTATACATGTACACTTGCCCCCACGAAGGATGTAACCTTCAATCTAAGTACATAGGTATGACGTCGACCAAGCTGACGAGGCGTTTGACATGCCATCTTCAATCCGGTGCCCCTAGGAATCACATGAGACAAGCCCATGACATCACCCTAACAAGAGAAATGTTGAACAAGAATACATGCATAATAGACAGAACCCAAGATGCAAGAAGATTACAAATTCTTGAAGCAATTCACATAAGAACAGAACAACCTACCATGAACACCCAAATCACGGAACTATTTACTCTTCCCACAATGAGAGTAAGGACAAGACCAGAACATAACGATGCCAACACAGAAGACAATGTTCAACATAACAGGCCAATTACACTGGATTAATGTTTGTATGTAGATGCCAGCTGCCTCGTATGGGCCAATAGGCCTTCTGCGGTTACCTCTATTCTTATGTTCATATGTTTCACCCCATTTATCCCCTATGTATCCCCTATGTTTTCACCTTTATTGTTTTATCACCTGACCCAGTGCGGGTATATAATCAAACCACATTGTAACATTTCCTCACTTGAGAATGAACCATGGAGGTTCGAAACGTCGTGCAAATTGTTTAAATAAGTGTAATACATTCTATAGTAATCCACATCTTTTCTTCACCCAGAAATTACGAAAATGAGTTTTGGAGAACTCCTATTTCAGCTAAGCCCTGATGCTAAGAAAATAGTTAGAGGGATAGAAGCCCTAAATCAGAAGATAGTAAATACAGAATATGCGGTCATATTCAATGAGACATGTGTAAAAGAAAACCTGCTGCCAGTATACACCAATATATATATATATATATATATATATATATATATATATATATATATATATATATATATATATATATATATATATATATATATATATATATATATTTAAATTTTTCAGGTTCATGACATCTGTGTACGCAGTGTGACTTGGGTAGAAACCCAGTGACATTGTCCACCCCGACGGGGTTTTACAGCTTTGTGGGTATTTCTTCCGATCCATGTATGCCATGACTCCGCCCGCCAGACGGTGGATTGGCGTTGGTTTCAGGTCGTCTATCTGCAGACGATTATTTTGCATAGCATTTGTCAGAAGGAGGGTGTCCTCACCGGAGATCATTTCTCCCTTCAGCAGGGTATCATTTATCCTGAAATGGCTATCGAAGAAGGCCATACTCCAGGTTGAAGGTGCCAGAAATAAACTAGTGGGGCTCTTTGGGTTTATGCAATCATTTTGATTCCTTGGCCAACCCGTGTCCCCGCTAGAAGTGGGGTCAGATGGGGCTATTGTGTCCATGGTTTCTGGGAGCTCCGGTGCCTCCTCCCCAGGATGTCCCATTTGATTAAACTGTAGTTGAGTTTCTAAATATTTCATTAATAATCCCAAGTTTGATAAAAGGGGAACTCCCCAGAACGTTGCTGGACCCTTTGACTCCTCTCGCTTGGTTTCACTCGTAGTCAGAATAGTCTGAAGATGATTCCTTGGTTTCCATCACTGTGTTTGTGCGTAGGTCTGCAATAAACAGTGTCGTAACAGTAAGAAGGGCATTTATTTAAACTATTCCCTGTGTGTGTTCTTACACTGTGGACATATATACTCAGGCTTAGAAGGTACATTTACCTCGGTTGCTCCCACACAGCCTCCATGAAACCATTCAGCACACCTATCACACTGCACCATAAATTTTTCGTCATATGGCTGCCTACATATACAATAAAGGTCTTGATACGGTAATGATGTTGTTTCTGGAACCTGCGCCATGTGCTGTTTAAATCTAATCACCCAGTCTGGACATACACGGTCCTTGCATTTCTTAAATCTATCGTGGTTCACTGTCGTGAGGTCACGCTGAAGTTTACCCCTAAACAAACATGATGAAAATTTGTGAATTATGATTCCCGGACCCTTCATTACGGCGATAATTTCTTACACTGCCCCTTTGCCTGTGTTGTATTCAGCAGGTAAACCAGGTCACCCTTTTCATAGGTCTGTAACCGTCCCCTAAGGTCGTAATCCTTCTTCATTCGTTCTTGGGTAGATGAGAGAGATTTTCGTGCTAGCTCGTGTGCTTCTTCTATTTCCCGTTGCAATTTTCCTAAGTAGGGTATTGCGTCTTGGGTAGCTTGTCTCTCCCAGGGATACATCAGATCTATTGGCTGGTTACTTTCTCGGCCAAGCATTAATTTATTAGGGGTGAATCCCGTCTGTCTATTCACGCTTGACCTAATTGCCCCAGCTATGTGTTGGACGTAGTCATCCCAACCATCCTGTTGAGAACTGGCATAGCATCGCAATGCATCCATGATGGTTCTATTGAACCGTTCTACCTGGCCATTTGCTGACGGCCTATGAGCTGTGGTACGAGCTTTGTGGATGTGCATCATCTCGCAAAGTTTAGTGAATAAGCCACTATCAAAGTATCTCCCTTCATCGGAAAAAATCTCAAACGGATACCCAAACCGGGTGAAGAACCCATCGAGCGCCGCTCTAGCCGTATCTTCTGCAGTCTGGGATGGTAACGGCATGCACTCTATCCATTTGGTAAATTGATCTACCGTCACTAAGAGGTATTCGTTGAACCTCCGGGTCTTGGGCAGTGGCCCCAGAAAGTCTAGGTGTACCCTTTCCATTGGTACACCCGCATGGTACTTGAGCAACTCATGCCTGCTGGCCTGCTGGACTTGAATGCTTTTTTGTTTATACTGCAAAGGTGGTATGAAGCCACATAATTAGCAACCTGGTTGTTAGCCCATACCAAAAATATCTTGATTTAACTCTCTCCATTGTACGATTCCTGCCTTGATGGCCCATATCCGGTATATCATGGCATAAACTCAATATTTCATGTCTCAA